>JAYMTA010000307.1:0-31819 GCA_036897625.1 Pelargonium cotyledonis | reverse complement strand
GCCAAAAAAATGTTGGCTCATATTCCATTTCTTATATATATATATATTGAATCGTATTCGATGGTCTAAGATATTGAGATTTTTATTTTTATTTAGTTATTAGGAAACACTTATTAATGACTAATTTATCAAAAGTTTGAGTTAGTAGATGTACACTCTTAAGTGTTTTTAATAAGAGCATAGAGTTTGTTGAGAGAAATGCATGTTTCGTTAATTAGGTTAAACATTAACGAGGTTGTGATATATCATTAAAAAGGTATAATATAGTATATCGATTTTTTTTCACAATTTCATTTGTGTGGGTATTGTAGTGAAATTTTACGATGTGCCATCTTCTCTTTATCTTAGCTTAGTCTATGCAAAAAAAAATGCTTGCCTCGTATACAATTTTTTCATAGATGATACTTTTAAAATGGATGTAGTATATTGCTAAGAAAACCTTAAAATATTATGCTCTATAATACATAATTGAAAATTGCTTATGCTACTAACTCAATTAAATTATATTTATATACACTTAATATGTGATGGGCCTAATATATATATATATATATAATATTCCATGCACCATCACTTGGAATTGTTCGTCTTCAAATTAACAAAGGCAATAAATCTGTTCAAGTAGGTAGCCTTCCACTATAATTTTGCAGGATTATGTGATGGAAAAAAAAAACATATTGACTTGTTTAGACAAGTTGATGATGCTTCAAGCTTAACTCTGTTGGGATGTTAGGAGCCTGCCTCGTCATGTTCTCAATCTTCTGTCTGTTTTTTAATTTGCTTATGAAAAATTACTCATTATAAAATTTCGCTTAATGATATCTTACGCAACAAGAAACAAACAAAAAAGAATGAGCTCTTGTAGATTTAAATTTGTTTTGAAAAGTATCATGTTAAGGGACAAAATGACATCGTATCTAGTGAGTCGCTTTGACCCAAGTAAAACCGTCGCATCAACTAGCTAGCTAGCCCCATTAAAGTACTTTCAAGTGTTACAATCACTAACTTTACTACAAAGATGAGCGATATAAATAATTAGAATATTGTCGAAAAATAAACTATATGGTGGGCATTCATGTGAAATTAATATAAAATTATTTGACACGCGACATTACATGGAATATAAAATATTGTCAATTCAGCGTATCAAATTAGATTATAGATTTCCATCTAGTTAATAGATGGTTTATATGCAAAGTACATATGTTTACAAGCCAATTAGGTCATCTTCAGTGTGAGATTTTCTATACGTTGGGTTGCTTTTATTGAAGAATTTCTTGGCTCATGTGAGACATAAAAGACAACATGAAATTAATAAGTAGCAAATACATATCAAAGACCCATTATAGATGGTCGTATAGGACTCAGTGTGTAGTAGGGTCAAGAAGCACCAGTGGTCTAGTGGTAGAATAGTACCCTGCCACGGTACAGACCCGGGTTCGATTCCCGGCTGGTGCATATATTAGCTGTGACGAAACGGCGCCACCGTGACAGTTGGGTCTGTCGCTCCTGTCAGCTTGAATTTGAGAATGGCGTATCTGAGCTAAGATTTTTTAGTCCATTAATTTAATCTGTATTTTATTTATTTATTTTTGTGACGGTAATGTAGTTTAGCCCTAACGCACTCTCAGTCTCACTTGTGCTCTATAAATACAATCTCTTTCTTCTTCTTCTTCTTCTTCTTCTTCTTCTTTGCTGTTTGATTAGATTTGGAGCTGGCGGCTGCTACACGACCAAAGGTACCTTCTTACAAATGCTGCTGTTTATGAATTCAAATTTTATATTTTTATCGCCATTACTTTTTTCTCAATATTTACTGTTGAGATGAATCTCTCCGTGAAATGCTCTCGTCATTTCAATGCTACATTTTCAATTAGTTAGATGTAGAACTGAATCTGGAATTTTAATGGGGCTTGTTCTACGGGAAAATTGGTTTGAAAAGATGAGATTTTTTAGTTAGTAATTAAGTTTTTCATGAGATTGAAATTGTGGCATTTAGTCTAGCCAAACAACCAAGTGTTTCTGTCCTACTCACAAGTCCGACATTTCTTTTGGCAGATCAGCGTTTCTTATATGCGAGGATACACTTTTTAGCTTGAGCTTAAAATTTATATTTTTAAACTTAGATTTTGTATTTGATGCATGTAATGACCTTGCAAAGCTGACTTCTTGATGATTTCACAATGCACTAGTACTGAGGCTTCCGTGATTATTTGATATTACTGGTAGCCTATTTTCAAGGTGCAATAGAAATGTTGGGATCCGCTTTGCAGCTTAAACCTAGAATATGTATTTGCTGCCTGTAGTGACCTTACATAATTGTCTTTCTTTTCTCCATATTGTTTTTCCCTCTCTGATCGGTTAAACTACATTTTGTGTGATTGGATGCACTTAAGTAGGTAGGATTGAGTGTAAAGAAGTGAAGCTCCATGATGATTTCATAATGCACTAGTACTGAGGCTCCATGACCACTGGGCATTATTGGTTGCCTATTTTCAAGGTGCAAAAGTCATTTTGGGATCCGCTTTGCAACTTAAACCTAAAACTTGTTTTTGTTGCCTGTAATGCCCACACATTGCTGACTAACTATTGACTATAGTGTTTTCATTTTTCCTTCTTCTAATTGAGGAAGCTAGTTCATTGTGCCTAATGCACTAGTACTGAGGCTCCATGACCACTGGGTATTATTGGTTGCCTATTTTCAAGGTGCAAAAGTCATTTTGGGATCCGCTTTGCAACTTAAACTTAAAACTTGTTTTTGCTGCCTGTAATGCCCTCACATTGTTGACTGACTTCTGTCTATAGTGTTTTCTTTTTTCCTTCTTCTAATTGAGAAGAACTAGTTCATTGTGCATGATTAACTATTTTTACTCTCCCCATAAGTTTATATTTCATACACGTTTAAATTCTCTCTGATCTAAAACCCTAAGCTGATATGTGAAGAGCCCAAGTAGTATATCAAATGGTTATTAATTTCAAATTCTTTCTAGGTGGTGGGATACATCAACACTGTAGTTTCAATTTTTCCTCTCATTGATTCATATATAAGAGCATCTATAGATTGCTTGTAGCTAAAATCAGACTTCTTTATATGTGCTCAAACTTGAATACATATGACATTGAGTACAAGAGTGAGTGAGGCTCTACCGCGATCTCCTACTGCACAAGTACTGATGCTCCATTACCACGGAGCTATCGGCTGCCTATTTTCAAAGTGTAAAAGTGAATGTTGGGATCTGTTTTTGCAGTATAAGCGCTTGTGTATTTGCAACCTGTATTTCCCTCACATCAGTGGCTAGTACTTTTTTTTATGGTCGAGCATTGTCATTGTTACTCTTAGATGGGGAAAATGGTTAATCTCGGACTAAAGAAAGCCGGAAGGATTTGTTACTATCATCACAATTCTCTTTCAACATTATGCTTTCACTTCTAGTAACCGAATCATGATAGTATAAATTGTTTTGTTACTGAGGTTCCAAGATGTCAAAGCTGTTTTCTTTTGCCTATTCAAAATGCGTGAGGTGATTGGGAATTTGATTTTTCCTACATTATCGGTGACATAATGATTCTCTTAAATACTTTTAGAATTAGAAGTCATTGTAAATTTATACGGAACTGCCCAGTTTGGTATACTTGCCAATAGTTGCCATGACATGGCTGTACTTCCTAATCTTATAGGGAGAAACATAATAGTAGGAATCATTTTGGTTATATCTGAGAGTTGGAAACCTGCAATTGTATGATTCATGTATTGAGCTGTTCATGCCTGTTAAGCATGTCTTGCTGCAGCTGTCTTAATTCTTAATATTGGCACTTGATTTTTATGGTCTACAGGTGTTGATCCTTGACACTCAACTATTATTCCAGAGTACAACTTGAACGTATGTACTGGCTTTCAGTGGTTTTTACATCAATCTAAGCTTATTCTTTTTGGAAAAGATAGTTCAGGTTACTGTGACTAAGTGATTTAGGATTGTACAACTTGAGCTTCTGTATAGTTTTTTTACATTGACCTAAGCTTGTTTATTGGGAATGATTGTACATTTTACTTTCACAAGGTGATTTTGATTTATACTATTGCATTTCTTCAGAAAACCTATCTATCCAGTGTTATTTAGTTGAATCATCGTAGCAAATCATATTTATTTGCAAACTTAAACAGAACTTAGATCCATGTTGATAGTTGTATATGAATCTAAGATGCCAATTACATTCCATGGCATGAATTCTGGGTTTCAATCATTTCATCTTTGATTATGTTGGTAAAGTTTTTCAGATCATGTTGTTGAAGTTGCTTAAATCAATTATACTAATAAAATTGGTCATTAACGCCATTCTTTAATATATATTATATATGTGTGTTAGTAAAATTCAGAATTCCTTCAAGAAATTTTATTTATTTTTTTGAACTAATTGTGTTGTGATCTTATTTACTTTATTATTTCCAAAGTAATTTTCCTCAACATTATTTGAACTTCCAAAGTTATTTGTTTTGTACTTTGATTCTCTACTCTCCAAATATTATGCTGTTTCAGAAGATATTGTCCTGTTTGAAAACTTTGGACACATTTTATACTCATGTCTAATTTTTATATATAAAATCAAGGTGATATTTAAACCATAAGTATCTAAATTTTGGTTTACTTAACTTTGAAGATTAAATTAGAACATTTATTTTTTGGAAAATTTAACATAGAATGACATTTTTTTACTTATTCGTAATGCTATATTTTTTTATATAAAAAATTATATGTATAGAGTTCATGATCTGTTGAGAAGAAAATAACCATAGAAGCTATAAAATGAATATTTTAGTTTTTCTTATACCCCTTCTTTCTCTTAAAGATGACTGCTCTAGAATTTAATACATCAACTAGTCATAGTTGATAAACTAGTTTCTTGAAAACTGCTATTATTACTATGTTGATCAGGATTGTGAACCTCTGCCATAAAGCTAGTGTTACCTGTTTTTTCGGGTAACTATGGAGGCCTATACACTGTAAAGTGGTCCCATTATCAGTATAGAACTACAAAATATAATTTGGGCGGCTAGTTAGCCTGCCATTCTTTTTTCAAAATACGCCATAAATATGCTTGTGGAAGTTGTGATGTGAGCTGAAATTCAATAGAAATATATGAGCTTAACCTCTTCAAGTGGGAAAAAGGGGCAGTGGATAAGTGGTACCCCTGTCCTGGAGCGGTGCATTTATTGTTGTCTCTGACCTTGTTGTTTTCTCTCAGTAAAACTCTGCTCCATTTTTCTCTGTGTTCACCATTTGATTTAGCTCTTACAGAGTTGAACCGTTTCTTTATATTCATAATTTGACTGATTTCAACCATGAAAACACATTATTTATAGATGATATGAGGCATTGTTGTGCAAATTGTTTTATGAACAGGAGAAGTGATGGTGCTGCTCACTCTACAACGCTGGATGGTACGTAACTTCTGTGTCCTGTCCATTTTACTTCTCCCCATATTTTAAATGCACAAGTCACCTCATATGTACCACAATTTTTAGTTGCTGATTTTTCTATTGAAATGTCCACATATAGATCATAAGAACGGAATACTGACATGTGAGAACGATATCTGAAATGCATTTATTCCTTCTTCCAATGCTTTTAACTGTATCTTTCTCATCGGTGAGGTCAAAGCTTAATTTGAGACACATATCATAAGCTTCAGTGTAAGTATTAGCTCACCAATCAAAGTTCTTAATGAAATTAACTATGATTGCTTCATTGTTGACTTTCAACCCATCATGATCAAAAGTTGATGGAGAAATTGATTGGTGAGATGTTAAATTTGTTGATGCAGCAACACTACTCTTGCTGGCATCTCTAGATGTTAGACTATGAGGTTAGGGGCTTATGTTTTATTTTATAATTTAGCAATTCATATAGATATAGAACTGGTGAAGATATTTCCAAGAAGAAATGCCGTGCATTGAACCATTTTCTCTTTTTGTTCTAGGTAAAGCATAGCTCTTGGTAGAATAGATAGGAGCCTTAAAAGGAAAAAATGTTGACTATTGCTTGGGGAGAATGTTTAGCAATTTTTCCTCTTCTAATTGTATGTTTTTAGAAGGATTAACCAAAGATCTACTACAGTTGCTTTTATGAGAGAAGTAAATACATATATGAATTTTTTGGTGTGACAAAAGTACCTTTTCAATATATTGTTATTGTCCTTCGGTTTGTGAATCTATGAAAAGATAATTGTGAATCTATGAAATTGTTGTAGATTACCTTACGATGATACAATCTAATTCATTGTCATTTAGCTAATCACCTTTTTTCTTTATAATGTACTAAATTAGTTTAAAGGACACCTTTGTGGGGCCTGCCACCGTCTAGTCCATTTTTTAATAATGAAAAATAGTCCAGTACCTAAGCATAAATGAACATTTAGGTTAATGAGGTCATACTTTTCCTTAGGTTAATGAGGTCTACCTCCTAAACTATGTTAGGGAAGATATTATATTGTAAACCTAAGCTCTTGTTTTTTTGTTACTTAATTATATGATTAGAGAGCTGAGTTGAGAGTGAGGCTCCCCAAAATGGTCTGGTGTCTCCCGATTTTTCCCTTGTCAAGTCTCTTTTAGCTATATCTCAGCCATCCCTTACTGCCTGAGTTTTGGGATCATCAACAAAGGGAATAAATATCTTCCCTAGGAAGCTGGGAATTTGCTTATATGATCATAGTTATATAATTTCATTTTATATTTACTTGTAAGGGTACAAGTGAGCCACATGGGGAGGTCATTTAATGAGCACGGTCAGCTGAAGTTATAAAAGAGCCATGTGAAGATGAATTATTTGGATGAAATAAATGTTCTCTTGTATGGGAAGGATGTAGCTTTGACATTGAAATTGTGGCCCATATTTCACCATTGCCGTATAACTTTCAGCACAGCCTGGCTCCACTATACCCTCATTTATTGAGAAAATTACTTTTCATTTTCATGTTTGTTTCTTTTCTGTTACACTCTTCATTTTTATTATGAAAACAAAATACATATTCATGTTCCATGTGATTACTCTTGTTAGGTCAACATGCCTCCACTGTTCTCTCATTTTCGTCACAGTATATGTAAGCTATATTTTGTGGCATGTAGGTTCTTTAATTGTATATGTATATGGGATTATTAGAGGTTAAAGCATCAAATGATGATTGTGACTCAGTCTCTAAGTCTACATTATTTCGAATTTTGATTCAAAATTGAGCAATACTTAAACAAGGGTGGGTTCATTGTTCTCTTTGTAGTCACTTCTAATATCATTTTCATCTGGTCTTCTGCAGGGACATTGAAAATACCTTGAAAGCTACCAATAAGTTGAGGTTTGTATTGCCTCATTGATTGAATATCAGCTATTTTCTTTGAATATTCAGCATATAAGCATATCGTAGGACAAAAATGATTGTTGTGATTAGAACACGTTTGGATGAAATATTCAAATATTGAACATTTGTCTCTACTCATTGAAAATATAACACAGTCATGGACTGCACTTTCTCTCAATTTCGCTGTTGCGTTGCATTGACCTTGCATCGATCTTAAGGAACTATCTGCTCCTCTGATAGTTGCTTCTTAGGTTGCAAATGTAAGTGAATTTTGTTTTATCATTTCATCCATCTGTTTGCTCAGGCTCAGCTCTATGTTTTTCATAAAGGTTTTCAAATTAATTGATTATTAGACACATTCACTGTTACTATTCCAATAACAGATTATACACAAATTAAGTTTGATGCTTAGGTTCCCATACTAACTTGTTGAATTTGCTATAGCTGAATAGGCCAGCTCAATTTTGTTAACCATCACAGCCTATCCATTTTATAACCTTTTCCCATTTGTATACACTGAGCAGTTCAATATCTGTAATCTTGTTCTTGCCTATAAAAATAGGCTCTTTCTTGTACTATCTAAACAATCAATTTCCCATACATCTCAACTACTAAAAACAATCCACTGCAAGACAGTAACTTTTTGTTGTGTCTGCTTCTTTTTTTGTAAACCTAAAGATCTGACAGTAGCATATGGGAAAATTTAACACAAATATATGCTGAGAACAGAGCATGCAGATAGTGTTGTAAATACAGAAAATAATGAGAACATGACACCCAAATTTATTACATAGGTGCTTGCTTGCTCTGCCTCTGAATCTAAATTATATACTGTTTGTGCAACATATATATATATATTGAAGTCATTTTTATGGGAGTGAGGACCATCAAGAAAAGCATGAACAACATGAAGAGGGTATATTATATACTCAACTGCAAAACTTCTCTGCAAAATGGACCACTTAATTTATGTTATGCTATTCATTTCAATTTATTTTGATCTATACAATTTTGATCTCATATAATTCAAGTGTTTTGAATGTGTTGGAGATTGTTGTTTATGTTTGGCGTGCAAGACAATTAATCAGCTGGACCTTACAGAAAAAGACTGATGTCTAGCCAAAATTCAGCAAATATGATGCAAATTTGGTGTCCTAAAAGCAAACCTGTTAATTATTGAAATACTGTATATAATGTATGTATGTAGTTTGGTTTAGGGATAATCGCTTTTTTGGTGCTCAGACTTTCAAAAAATACTCAATTTGATATCCGAATTTTTATTTCTCCCAATTTAGTACTCACACTTCTATTTCGTACCCAATTGAGTGTCCACCGTTAGATTCCATCATTGGAACCGTTAAATACTGACGTGGCATGTTGATGTGTTAAAAAATGAACGTGTGGACAGGAGAGGCTCGTGCACTCGATGACATGGATATATATATTTTTAATTTAATAAATGAATCATCTATACCGGAAAATTCATTATTCATCATCACCCACGTAATCGTCCACATCATCCATTTTTTCCAGTGATGCAGATGTCCACGTCAGCGTCACTTAACGGACAAATTGGCGGAATGTGACTGTAGGTAAACAATTAGGTGTAAAATAAAAATGTGGATACTCAATTGGGTACGAAATAAAAGTGTAGATACTAGATTGGGAGAAATAAAAGTTTAGACACCAAATTGGATATTTTTTGAAAGTCTGGGCACAAAAAAAGTGGTTATCCCTTTGGTTTACAATTATCAGAGCAATCAAATAATAGGATTAAAGGCAATTTTGGTACATGATTTTTTATTTTACCAGAGCTAGTACCTGAAGTTCGATTTTGTACCTAATTGAGTACATGCCGTTAGTGTCCATCAAAATTACCGCTATCTTCTGCCGACGTGGACAATTGCTTGCCAAGCTGGCAAAAACGTGCTGAGGTGACCCAATTCAACACACTCCATTAACTGATTTGGCAAAAGAAGAATTTTTTTATTATTAAAAAATCCTTAAAATGGCCATTAATAAGCAATTGCAATATTAAAAAAAATAAACAATACAACCTTATCACCTACCGTCTACATGCGATGGCGCAGGTTTAGTCGCCGACTTTGATGGACGTGGAGCCCCGCCCGTTGGCGCCGTCGGCTCCGATCACCGCGTCCACGGCCAGCGTCTGCCGGGAGTTGTCTCGCGTGTAGTGCACGACGTACGGCGAGCTCGGACCCGAAATTGTCACCGTCTCAACCACAGCTCGTCCCACTTCCGACTCCTCGTCCACCGTCCATCGTCACCGGTCCTGGAGGTGTCACCGCGAGATGAGATAGTCGTCGTCGTCGTCGGTCAAGGCGCCACGGTCGAAGCAGAGCTCGCCAGATCTGGGTTGTGTTCGCCAGATCTGAGTTTTGCTCGCTGGATCTGTGCTAAGCCTTTGTTCCTCACCATCTAAAAAACTCAAGAATCAAGATCAGCCAACAAAATTTTCAAAAACTCATCCACCTTCTCTCTCATCTCCATGTGAGTTTCACCGAAGATGAAAGTCCTCTTGCTCCTGCTGTTTTTGAATTTTTTAGGTTTTGTGGTTAGTTTTTTTGTTTGTCGTTAGTTTTTGGGGTTTAAGTTTATACTTTGGATCTGTAATATAAATTTTCTTATGAGATATACTGATTTGATTCTTCAATTTTTGGTTCAGATTCTATCAAATTGATGGATATCCTGTTCTTATTCAATTAATTAGGATTGACTTGTTACATTATTGCTTTATTTTTGTTCTAGTTTCATAAAATTTGAGAAATTTGAAACAGATTTTATATTGTTATGTGATACCATATCTTTTTTGAGTTGAATGCTATACCAGATCTTAAATTTTAGGGAACATTTTTTTTACAAAATTGAAATTTTTGGTTTTAGCATATCAATTTTTCTTAAATTCTCTCGTAAGATTTGAATTTTTTTGTTGCTTTGAATTTGCCGGTTGCCGGAAAATCCAATTCATCCAACCCGGTAAATTCAACCTCTGCAACTTCAAATTTTTTATTTCATTTATGAAAAAAAATTCCATGTCAGCTAGAGGGTGAAATAAAATTTTGCCATGTCAACATATTTTTTCCACGTCAGCACTCTAGTATACACATAGACATGACTAACAGATTAGTTGACAGAACCTAACAGCATTTACTCAATTAAGTATATGATTGAACTTCAGATACTAACTCTAATAGAATAAAAAATTATGTATTAAATCTGAATTCACTCCAAAATTTAGATACCAAAATTACTTTTAATCCCAAATAATATCTTGGTCTGGAAAAACATGATGGATGGCATTATCACATCCCTATCAATACACTGTGTATATTTTAATTATGAGGAGCTAAATATCAATCAATTGTCAATACCAATCAAAATGGATATATACGTAGCTGTGGTGGTCAAGAAGTTCCTTCCGTTTTTAATTTCCATGACCTGCTACATATAAGTTGTTCCTCATCATTTTATAGTGGATGATTAAAATAATGCAATTTATCATTTGGAAATAAATATATAAAGTGACACATGTCTAGTTATGATGGGTCTATACAAAATTTATTATTAAATAATTTCAACTTCAAGACTTAATAGTCTACTGTTCTATTTCTTTGTTTGGGTTAGGTAGTGTTGCTTTAAATTATTTAGATGTAACTTGTTACTTGATTATTATTTTCAGCTTCGTATCAAAAATTATTATTTTTATTTCTATTTTTCAACCCCTAGTAATCAAATAAATAAAAATAAATATATTTATAATATATAAAACAAGACGAGGAGGTCGTATTCAGTTAGCTGTTTATATGAGGATGGCATGGGTGGCCATTCGGTGTCATGAGTCGACTAGTTGGTAGGTGGTCTCCTCTAGTGGATCAGTTAATCAAGATTAATACGGATAAGACGGTCTGGAGATGAGTTGTTCCAATTCATATCTGGTTATCATGGAGGTTAATGGCTAACCCCCGGCCAGCGCTCGGTTTTTGGGGGGTGGGGGGTGGCTGAGTAGGCTGGGATGGGTGGCTTGATCCATAGGTTGTTGAAGCGCGTACCATTTTTGCAGCCATGAAAGGGGCCCACTCGAAAGGTTGGAGGGGTATTGTTATCGAGTCTGATGCAAAGGTCGCTATCGAGGCTCTTGAGACCGAAGGGAAAGGATATCCTAGTGTCTTGGGTCTCATTTATTCATATATTTTGTCTATGATTAGCAAATTCTCTATCATTCAGTTCCAGTTTATTGAGAGAGAATGTAATCATGTAGCTCATATGTTAGCTAAATCATTTTTAGATACTGTAAGTTCTGATGTGTGGGATGGTTTATTGTACTTTAAGATTCTTTATATCAATGAAAGATCTTACTTTTCTCTTAAAAGAAAACAAGACACATCGGATTTATTAGGTCTTTCAAAACTTTTTTTCTTAATGCAGCTATTTCAAATTTTAAATCAGCCAAAATCAACATGACATTGTACAAAATAATAAATACCTAAGAAAAAGAATGGAAATGGAGAATGAAGAAGATGAATGAATTGGGCTGTTAGTCTAAGAACATGAGAGCATTGGCTTTGTACAAAACATTTGCTTCCCAGGATCAAATGGTGAAAATATAAAATTAAACAGTGACAATTTTTATTTTCAAAATTAATTTACACATGTCATATTAAATATGTATATAAAATTGTCATAACAGTGGCAGTAAAAAATAATTATTTTAAATGTCAGATGTCGTATTATAAAAGTCACAAATGTTAGTTGAAGTACTGACAAACCAAGACCGATAATTTAGATTTGATCCTGCGAGCACTTGAATTTCAAGTGTTTCTTGGTAAATTTACTCATTCTTGATTGGGTTTGGAGTAACATTTTCAACCCAAACCGAAATCAACCCAACATCTAAATTGTCAGTGATAACAAAAACCATTTTATTTCTGAAACTGAAAGTTTTAGAACTTTTCAACTTAGTATAAATTTATAAAGGGATTAAATCGACGACCAAACATATTTAATGAGGTAACCAAGATTCTTACAAAATTATAAAACAAATAAACTTGCTAAATTGGCACCTAATCCCACTCTATTAACTTAAAATAAGATGTAAAATAGTAACATTGTCACTTCAATTAAAGTCACTTTTATTAATATCTAGAATTGTCTATGTCAAGAATTGTAGCTAGCAGGAAAAAGGGTTATGGATGGAACTGAAATTCCCAGTTTTCTTCTCAGCCAAACAAAAGGAAAATCCCAAGAAAGAAACAAAAAAGAAAAGAAAGAAAAAGCTCTTGCACAGGAGCAAGAATGCGACATGAAACCAACAGCAATAAATTCCATAATAAATACATCTCTTATTGGACATGCATGTCTATATATACAAAAAATTTAAAACAAAGAGAGAAATATATTTAATAGGTAATTCATTTATTTTCATGCAGATCCCATTAATTAGAATCATATATATCGATCTCTCCACACACACACACACAAATCGAAACACTCTCAAGTAATCAACATCATCTACATATATTATATATAAAAATAAAACCCAGTTACAAAAAAATAAATTAGATATATAGATATAGCCAAAATATGCAGTATTTGTTACTTCCAAGCTCCAACAAGAATCAATCTTACATGTGAGAATTAAGGAAAGTAACCAAACACACACACTGACAAAAAAAAAAAAAACATGATCATGCATGCTGTATTCTCAGCCTTCTAAGAACATTGAAATCAAAAAATGGAAACAAAGAAACAAGAAGAACAATGGTTCTTGACTTGGGTTGAGGAGTGATTAATTATGGTTTTAATATATTTATAAGTAGTCTTGGCGGCTAGAACATTGGAGATTCAGATGGAGCAGAGTTGACCAAATTGAGAATGCTGTTCCAGTAGTTCTTGTTATCCTCGTAATCACTTCTGCCGCCACTGCCACTGCCGCCACTGACATTGTCAGAGTCGCTGTGGTGGTTGTCGGAATTGTTAAGCAACAAGTTAGTAAAACCCTCCTCCATTGTCGTCACTGCTTGTCCATTTCCATGACTGCTTGTCCTCAAAGACTCACCGCTCGTCCATGCGTCGCCTTCCATGGACAATGTCATGTCGTGGAGGCTCGAAGCGAACGACATGGAGTTCTCCAAACCCTCTTTGAACTCCGGCAAATGATCGCCTTCTTCTTTCAAGATTCCAGTCTCCGACGAGCCTGAAGTGCCAACGAACTCAAACATGGCCGGGGAGGTCTCTCCTCCGATCCCAGCTGTTGTCATGATAGGCGGCGCGTTCTCGGAGAAGGTGAGAGTGGAGGTTGGCGACTCGAGGTCTTGGCCGCAGAGTCCGGACATGGTTGGCTTCGTCCAGGAGCCGTTCCAGGCTTTCAGGATGTCAAGAGACTGAGACTGTGCAGTGGCGGAAGAAGAAGCTGCTGGCTTGTTCAGGAACTGAGCTGAAGTGGAAGAAGCTGGAGTGGTTGTTGCACTGAATTCTTGGTTCTTTTGGAACGGGCGTGAACGCTGCTTTGATTCCCTGACAAGCCGAGCTTCGGCTTCTAGCCGAGCGCTCTCCCACTGAGCCATGTGGCTGAGGTTGGCTGTGTTCTTGGACTGTCCGTCACTGGAGAGAAGAGTATCGTTTTGGGGCTTGTGAGTGACCGGATCTATGCCCATTTTGGCTAGCCTTTTCTTAAGATGCGTGTTCCAGTAGTTCTTGATCTCATTGTCCGTTCTCTTTGGCAAGTGAGTGGCTATAGCCGACCACCTGGAAACAAAGACATAATACAGACAGAATGGTTTCATTAAGCTACAAAACCCTAGAAATTAACCATAAGCTAAATAATAAACTAGATAGCACAAGACAGAGATTCTATGTATTGAGAATGAGTCTGAGAAGAAAATACAAGAAATGAGCCTCAATTTCTGTGTAAATTTGCAAGATACTTTTGCATTTAAAGATACCTACCTACCTAATAGCATTGCTTGTCAGGAAAAGAGTAAATATGGATAACAGTAAAACACCAGAAACCATTGGCCAAATTAATGGCGATAGCTCCAAGAATAGCTGTGAATTAATGGTTTTTGCAGGCTAAACTCCAATGAAAAAGTTCAAAAATGGAAAATCCTATGGAAATTAAGAAGAATGTAGAGATGAAACTAATCTCAAATTATAGAAACATTTCATCAATCTCTTTCAAGTTGTTGAAGTATCAATTTGCAACCAAGTAACAAAGACCGAGACTCATCACCTGAACTGATGGTACAGAGAGAATGATAGTGATTATTACAACACTACAAGCCATTTCGACAAGATTATACAATTACAATAACATTACTATATACATATGTACCTGTTCCCCAAGAGGGCATGGAGTTGAATGATGGTTTGTTCTTCTTGTAAACTGAACTTGCCTCTCTTGATATCAGGTCTCAGATAATTAGTCCATCTCAGTCTGCAGCTCTTCCCACATCTTTGAAGACCTATATACATATACATCAACAGAGATGAAAATATGTATATTATAATAAGCTATATAAAAGTGTGGTATATATATAGATAGATGATGTAAGTGATCATCACCAGCTTTGGCCGGCAAGGCACGCCAGCTCCCATGGCCGTGCTCTTCAATGTAAGCTAAGAGTTTCTGATCCTCTTCAGGAGTCCAGGGACCTTTCTTCAAGCCAACCTTGTCACAACACGGTGATCGACCCATTTGGGCGCTGGAGAGCTAGTGAAACCAGCAAGGAAGAGATCTATGTGTTGTTTTTTTCACTGTATAAACTCAAGAAGTGAAGGAAGTAATGGGAGAGAGAGAAAAGTATTTGTAAATGAAGAGATGGGATATGAGCTAAGGAGAAAGGTCAGCAACATATATGGGTTAAAGAAATAAATTTGATCAGTGAATGTGTTAAAATGACATTCCAAAAGTACCCTTGTCTTCCAGCTCAAATTAGTAGCATGTTCCATGTTCCACTTTTACTTTTTGGTAATTAAATCATGACCTAAAATCCAAGTACATATGCTCAATTATATGCTAGCTAGAGATATATATTCCGGTCAGCTAAATTTCTCATTATTTATTTATTTATTGTTATTATTATTTCAGTGAAAAATTGTCCAATTGTTCAAGACGTTTGTTGGTAATTCATATAAAAGGAGGCAAATTAAGCACCAAACAACTTTATCATATGGTACCCTACATTAAGAATAGTGAAATCTGAAATCTGGATTCCAGTTAAGTATATTTCACATAGAAACTATAAGTTTAGGTAAAAGTAGGTTTTGTTAAGGAGTTTGGACCAACCTAATATTTGAGTAGAAGAGTACATTTCACTTTATCCAGCAATAGGACTGACTAGGCTGATAACCGTCCATGTCCGTACTATATCCATCCCTCCTCCGATCAGTAACACCTCATCTTGACTGCCATCACACCATAGCCATATAGCCATAGCTGCTCCAAACCTTGTCTGCAAGGAGGTCAAACAACATTTAAAGACTATAGTAGTTTGGGGTTGTAACTTACTCATCACTCTATTTTGCTGATACTAGTTACCTCTACAAAATAAATTCAACTAATTTGAAATTTATTTTCTACTTATAGGATACGTATATACTTATGATTAAAACAAAAATAAGGTATTTAACTCACGAAATTGATATTAAATGTCAACTTGCACGCATTCTATTTACTCTATGGATGCAAAAGAGGAGATGCATGCCATCCACAAAGAAACTTCTCAAACCATTGAACAAATCAAGGCATAAATCACACAAACTTACTCTACGAATAAGAACATCGTACTCTCAGCTCAAACTATCCCAATAATTTATTTGGACAAGTGAATGCATGCATACGAAAAAGCTTATCTATGCATTGCGCAGATAATGAGGATAGGAATGTCACATGGTCACCAAATCACAACTCCAACGATTCTATGAAGGCAACATACATTGATGCACCCTTACAAGCTATTCATCACCAACGTTGTCTATCCATCTCAACAAGGTAAGGACACAATGAACAATTCCTATACATTGCCAATGACAAAAAAAGGACGGAACCTAATAAAATTACCTATTCTGAACTTGACCGACTCCCTTCCAAAGAAGGATCTTCAGTAAACTTGAATCAGGACGGAATCAACAAGACTGTACTACCCTTGCAGTTGACGGCCTAAGGATTTGTGTGGTCGAACAAGCAAGGGCATTAGTGTCTTTTTTTTCATCTCATTTAATCCATGTCCTCTGCCTTCTCTCTGTATTAATGTGGCTGCATAAATCAATGGTCCCAATTCAAAAGTTAAAATCAATGAATGATAGCTATTCAAACCAGTTAAAAAGTGAAAGTGTTGTGCAAAAATTTGCTTACAGTCAAACTCAAATCATGTATTAAGCTAATCATAGCCTTTAAAAAGATGCAGCAACTATTAGTAATCACACATGATAGAGTTCTCTAGCTAGCATCAGTCAAATTGGATAATAACTTCTAGTTATTACACCTCTATTATTTTCATGAAACCATTATGCTACTAAGCAAATGCCATAAATTTTCCCAAATTCAACCAAGATTTAAGATAGTGGGGGCTTGACTCACCAGTTGATGAAATCCAAAACTTACCCTGCCAAAAAAGGTTGACACTTTATGGTGGTGATTGTGACCTAGGCCACTTCCAATGAAGAACCCTAAGGGCAATACAGTAAATTGAAGGTGGCATGAGAAATTTATTGAGGTGGGTGCTCTAAGGGTTGTGTAGGGGTATCTTGATTGATTTAGTGTGATTAAAAAGACAAAAAGATGGACCCATAGAAGAAAGGCTAAAATGGAAAACTTAAATATGTGTCTGTGTGGACTATGGAGTGCAAAGCAGAGGACTCATGGATCCAAGATTCATATTGGCTGGAAAGGACAATGAGGACACCACCTTAAATTATCTTTGATCAGTGCCAACTCCAGCCATGTATATGGTCCAACATGGCCTTAATTACCCTATTAAATGAATACACATCATACCTGTCAAGCTTATACTCGTCCACGTGGTTGATTTCTCCACAAGTTTTATATGAACAACAACACAGCATACACAGAAACATGTATATTCTTTAAACAACATATCAATGATGCCAAAGTAGATCCTCAAGTTCCTAATCTATAGGCATCTCACTATTATCTTCCCGAAAAGAAATCATGAGCCATTGCTGCATATCCTGAGTTAGCTAACCATTTTTCTAGAATGAGAATGAAAAGCAAATGAGAGATTGGTCTGAATACATGGTAAAGAAGAATATACCAGTGTGTTAAAGATACCAGCTTCCCAATACACTAAGACATCTTGGCAAGGACACTAACTAGTAGAGTCTATTAAAGTGGAAGATAAGATACAACTTAGGTAGGTTATTGACAGTGTCCTACTTTGCATGATCGTATGGTTGAGAGCTTGAAGATGGGATCATATGAACGGTATGATTACTAATTGCTCCAATAGTAGAACCAGTTAATAGAAAACACGTCATTATCTGAATTCTACACACAAATTAGTTTTTGACATTGTGACCACCGTAGGTTCAGTGTCCAGCTTAACCCAAGGAAATAGAAGCCTTGTTTACATTCACAGACTAGGTTATGTGATGTGGATACCATCTTTATTGAAGGTTCATTTAGCAGACATTTAATTAGAATCTGAAAATGATGTTACACCAATGTAAATCATCACGAGGTCCCTTTCCCATAAAAACATTTCCGTCCTGGATGCAGTGTTATAACATCTTCCTTTCCCCCGTAGTAGCCATGTGCCTGTCAAAAGTGAAGAGTTCTTCTTGAATGCAGCTATGCAAGGTGTTCTCTTCAGACTGGACACAAAAGAGTTACTGAAGAAGAGGGCTCACTCTACTAATTTATAACCTATCAAATAATTTTATCCTATAACAGAACACGTAAGATCATTTCAACTCCTTCAAACTTCAAAGGACATAGCCTAGCCCATATTCTGGAACCACCCTACTCATTTATCAGTTGACTGCTTGTTCCTAGTTTCAACACAATGATGTTGTTCAATGAATTTAATATCATATTGTAAAGGTTCTCAGTTCTCGCCGTGAAAAACGTTTGGGGATAAACTAAGTGTACCTGTAACTCTAAGTTTACTGAAAAGTTCTCATCTAATAGTGAACAAAACAAACTAGCGGGAGGTAAATGAATCGTTAACTCACAAAACATAAGCCAATCTAATGTCATTACAGAGCATGTTAATTCTCATCATTGCATTCATACGGTCCTTGTTCACTTTCCTCCAAAGCAGATGTGAACTTGAGTACTATTATCTAACTTAGCATATTAACATAAATGCAACTAAACTTAAGGCAATTTATGGCTGCATATATGTTCAATCTCCTGTTACTATTAACTGAAAAAGAAAAAAATGGCTACGACCCGGTCTTCCCAAAATAGTTAATTGAGTCGTTATCCTCAAGGCCATTAGTTATTCTTAAATCTAGGTCCCAATGTCCCGTACATAATTTAACATATTCAATATGGCACCGAACCTTTTCTTAATACTCTCTCCGTCCAGTGTCCATACTTGAGTAAACCAATAATAATCCACAGATTCTACCTCCAAATGCTGTTCCTAACACACAGGCTTCTTGAATGGGCAACACTGTCAATATGTCGGAACAAGATCCCAATACTGTGTATTGACATATGAGCATCACAACAATAAACTCCATTACCTACAAAATACAACATCCATGAATCTTACTCCGATAGCAGTAATGAGGCCTGCACTTTTGATGCTTGGACGTTGCATATAAAGAAGCATAACGAGTTAGTCAGAATCGGACAGGACTAACATGAATTCTGCAAAGCACACATCAAGTGGGGTCAAGCCAAAATCAGAATTGCTCACTGTAAATCAAAATGTAATTACAAAAAATTCAAAAAGCAATAAAATGCTTTCAAGTTTCACCGAACACCTTAATGGCCAATAACTTAATATAGAAAACGATAATACCAAGTAGTGTAGAGCAGTTGCATTTAGTGCCGTTTAATTAGAGCCCTCCACTTCCAATTAGCTCCCACTCCACACCACTTCTTTGCACTGCACCAATTAATTTCATGCCGATTTTAAGAACATCTTTTTACAACTTCCATGAAATTGTTTCTTCTTTCTATATATGGATCCAATTACGAAGAAATTGATTTTAAAAAATCCCCACAAACACCAATCAAGATAAAGGGTTAGGCTAGCAATTCCTTCCAGAAGCACACATTTCAAAACTTTTAGGTGAACTGAACATACAAATTGTTGCAGATATAAAATAACAGCTCCATGTTAGAAACAAAATACAAAAAATCATTAAACATGAGAATATTTGTCAAATTAGACTGATAATTTCTGCTTCTCACTAACTGTATTGCCGAACATTTGTATTTATGTTTTTTATAGTTCAGATGATAATTAGGGTTCGAGGATCACCTGTGGAGACGAAAAAATCTGATAGATCTTGAAATTGATACCAAAATGCTATAAATTACAAGTTAAAAACTAGACCCAGAGTTCTTAAAATATAATATAGAAAAAATAGAAGTCGGAATTTGGCGCGCGAAGCATGCATTATATCCTTGTTTGTTGTTGAAGAAGATCGTGACTGATGGGTTATGGCTTATGGGCTGAAAGTTATAGGCCTGTCTTCCATTTGATAGGATTTGGGCCTAACAACTCAGAACAGAATTTCTTGAAAGAGGTATTGGGCTCTTCTCTACTAGTAATTACACCTAACAAATTAATATCCATCTGTATCTCCTTACTTTGAAATAACATATAGCTCAAAAAAATCAAGTGAAATATTCAATTTAATCCCTCAACTTTCAAGTAATGATTTAATTTGATTCTTGAACTTTATTTAATCAAAATTAATTCTTTAACTTTCAAAGCGTGACCCAGTTTGGTCCTTCATCATGACATGGAAATTAAATTATTTTTTATATTTTATTTTATTTAAACATTTTGCTGATGTGGCAATCCACGTGTATTAAAAAATCATGTGACCTGCACATGTTTGCCACATCAGCTAATTATTCCCCAAATCACACAGAAAAACGGCACCGTTGTTGCCTATTGTACGGATCGTCTTCTTCCTCTAGACGGTAATGGAGCACCTGAGATATGCAAGCCACTGGCCTGCCAAATTCTAGTTGTAATGGTGTAGGGTTTGTGGGATTCATAGCTCAGCAGCTCAATGATCCCACCTACAACCTCTATTGGACTTCAAAGAGCTCCACTTTCGCAACCTTCTTCTTCAAACTCACATCAATCTTCTTCTCAAACCCTAGCTAGATCGATGAGGAAAAGTAGAAATCCCTAAGCTAGATCTTGAATGAACTGATACATGGTGCAAGCAGGGCAGATCCAAGAACTTGTTTATTTTATCATATATGCTTATGTTTATTGTAATATTTGGTGTATGTAGTTTGTAGTTGTTGATAACTTATATTTCAACTGATATTGCAAAAGGTTGTTTGCTTCTGCTATTGCCTTTCATAAACTTGGCATAGTTGCTAAAACTTTAGATATTTATTGAGAATTGGGTGTTGAAACATTTCCACCTTCACAACGACAAACGGAAGCAAAAGAAGGGAACTCTGATCTGATGCACCAGAAGGAAGAAGAGGAAGCAACTGGGTAATTTGGGGAAGAATTAGCTGACGTGGCAACCACGTGCAAGTCACATGATTTTTAGTATATGTGGACTGACACGTCAGCAATGTATTGAAATAAAATAGAATATTAAAAATAATTTAATTTCCACATCATAATCAAGGACCAAATTGGGTCACACTTCGAAAGTTCAAGGACCAATTTTGGTTAAACAAAGTTCAGAGACCAAATCGGGTCATTACCTGAAAGTTCAGGTACCAAATCTGGTCTTTTACCAAAAAATAATAATTTAGTTTTACATAAGAAAAATATATTCAAAACAAATTTCATCATAGAAGACTAAAGACTTAAAAAATAATAAGTTATGAACTTTTTTTTTTTTCGAATCAAGTTATGAACTTAATTTTGAATCTAATCATAGTTTATAAGAGACACAATTAGAATGATATTATAATTATATTTGTTAAAATTATTTATTTAATACTTACAACTCTTTTATTTATCAAGACATGTTAAAACAAATGGTTAAAATACTTTGGACTTTGAGCAAGTGTTCACAACCTTTCACAATCAATATTATTCACCAAGTATTATTAGAGCAATTGACATAAGGTGTTTCCTCACCCAGAGTTTCATGTGTTCAGAAAAATCAATGGTCAATGATTGTGTTTTTGTTTAATTTTGTATCGCTAGATTTGTCCGCGTGTTACTTATGTTTTTTATCCCCCATTGTTTTATTAATTTATACCTTCCCATTAATGATTGTGTTGGTTCTATCATAAATTTCTACATAACATAGAATCCTAAGTTCAAAGGTTATGGTTGAAAAATAAGTTTCACTTCTAGAAGCATGCCAAAAATCTTACCACTTGTGTCAACTATCAATAAGTAGATGACAAGTTCACAACCACTCACTCATCAGAAATAACTAACGTGGTAGACTTTTATTTTTCTTTTCTAATTTACTCTTTAGATACTCAATAATCCTCCAATTTTTTCATAATCCTTTTAACAAGATCCAAACTTGCAATTTGAAGTAGCTAGATGGTGTGTATTATTGTAAATTAAATTGTTTGCTTGTTTGTGAATTTTATAAAATAGGAATGCAATTTTTTTTGCCCTAATTAATATAATGTTGAAGAAACCAGAAAGAACTAAAATTTATAAAGGAAATGTTGTGTTGTTGGGTTTCTTTCATTCCTTAATTGCGCATGGTAACAAATAAAGCCATTTAATTTGTTGTCTTCCTCTGGCAGTTTCATGTTTCGCTGTCATCGACAAATCTGCATTGTTCTCTTCTGTCTCCAAACCACATTCTCAGTTTCTAGCAAACATTTATACCATTTTTCTGGTTAATATCGTTGTCACTGTTCATTTCATACCCATAATACATGATGCACTGCAATCCAATTTCATAACCTCAACCCATAGAATATTTTGTTTACCATTTGTACCCATTAAACAGAAAAAAGATGGAGATGATGATGATGATGATGTGTAGGAATGTGTGTTGTTTTTTGACGAATTGAAGTCCATGGCCATACCTCCACGGTGCAGTAGTCATCTGCAGCCAAATATGGAAGAATTTTCTATCTAATTTGTGTCATCTTGGTGTGTGGGTTTCTGCTTCTTGTGAAGATCAAATTAAGTAGCTAGCTATAGCTAGGGTTTCACATTTTCTGATTGAAGAATATTGTATTAATCCAAATCCTAATTTCTGGCAAAGGGCTACCAATTAGTTGCCTATCAAACATGAATTAACCATCCATATATACATACCTTTCTGACCTCACTCTCTTAATTATTTGGCTGCTTTGTGATTTTCAGTTCATCATCATCCAATATATACATACATATATTTCAAGTATTCATGTACTTTGGTTAAAAAGCTCGAGCATTTATCTATTTATTGATATATAAGACGCGTCTTAATTAAGGGTACATCAGGGTAGCTAAGAATGGTGCAAACCACCTTGACAACTCGCTCGACTCCTTGGAATTTGTTTATAAATAAGTTCAATATCTATCTTAGAAGTTAAAATACTAGCGGAGAATAGTTAGGTTGAATTGGTCGTTTGAGTTCAAGCTCGATCTTGTGTCATTTAATTATCAAATTATTACTTTAAGACATGACTCTTACTTATTCCGTCTCAAAATAAATGTTACGGAAACACTTGTTTTGAAATGAAATTAGATATAAAAAAATGACAGAAGCATACGCATTTAAGTTTGGCGCTCCAAAGGATGACAAAAATATATTTCCATCTCGGAGAATAGTTTTATATCAAATGATATATATATATATATATATATATGTGTGTGTGTGTGTGTGTGAACTGTACTTTTGCAATAATTTTCAAACAAATGCATTTAACTTTGTGAGAGAGAGAGAGAGAGAGAGAGAGGGTTTGATGGAGAGAGAGAGAGAGAGGGTTTGATGCATGAATATTGGAAGCAAAAATGGCAGAGACAATGGTAAGATGGGTGGTGCATTTGGTTGGAGAATTTAGCAAATCCAGTATAGAATCCAAATTATTACTGCAAAGAGGAACAGAAAATAGACCCACTATCTATGTATCTATGTTTGTTTTCTGGATGGAGCAAGTTTTGGGGTCCTTGTATTGTATTGTATTGGTAGGTAACAATGGACTTTGTTTCTAAGTGGTTAAGCCCACTGCCAAACCTTATCTCCAATCACCATACTACATCTAAATCCATCCATGTCAATTCTATTAACCACGTAAACTAAGTTACCAATTTAATCTCTGACAAGATGCATGCATGTTCCTACACGGTTGGCTGAGTTCAAGCCACTGAAGTTGCGACACCTCGTTACAAAACGTGGATTCAGTAATTGATTCGTTTCCACAAATTCATAAGAACGAGTACGAGTGAAATTTAATGAGATATCATCTACTCATTGATTTGGCTTAGCTTAAGACTCGTTATTGGGTAGATAACATCTCGTTATTTTAACTCATACATATCCTAATAAATTTATGCAAGCGGATCGAACATTTTAAACCAATTTTGATCTAAACAAAAACTTATTGGCTTAGGCTTTGTACGCTCTCAAAAGGAGAGAGCTGAAATATTATATGTGATTGTTGTATTAAGTTGACCGATATGAAAACCCGGAAGGACCCAATCATTTGCTCAACCGAGCAGCAATTGGCAGCTGCCACCATCTGCATGCGCACACAGAAACAAAGAGTGATAAAAGAGAAATTGATCACCTCCACCCTCCAACCTTCTTTTTGCTCTTCCATCACTGAGAATTGCAACTTGGATCTTCAAATTTTGCCACTTTTATCTGATGATCACCTCCATATATACAAAGCTCTAGCCTCACTGTGCGTTAACAATATGTGCGTGTTCTTTTCATACATTGGACACACATTGTAATAAAAGTTGATCCAAGAAGACGCATAACGTGTAAAAAAAAAAAAATTGAGATTAGTACGCAGTATTAACATGACATTTTCTTGTTAAATTGGGTTAATCTATTTTGTTTATACCACATGAATTTCAGCATCAGTCATAATAGAAGTCAAATTTTAATTATTGGTTCAAATCTCTATAGCCTCTAGTTGAAATTTCTCAAATAGCCCATAGTGCTACAAGCCCTATAGTATGATATCTCACCCTTGAGTTTACTCTTGAAATATTATAAATTGCCTATAATCTTAGGAGGAGGTTGAGCTGTTTCCTTGACTCGCCTGCAATTCATCCATAAGATCTTAGGGGTCTTCAAAATTTGAAGAAGTAACTAGTCATGTTAACGAACAAATAAATGATCTACCGCGACATGTTGGATCAAGTGGTTAAAATATTTCGGTTTCTTTTGAGGTCTCAAGTTCGAGCCGAGATTTAGGGCAATCTTTTGGGGAGTGAGAAACATTATTAATACTAGTATACCAAAACATGTTGGGTCAAGTGGTTAATATCAATTTGAATTCCTTATGAGGTCTCGAATTCGAGTCTCTTTATCGACCGTATGAAGTGAGATTTATGGGGTGGGGTTAAGGGTGTTGCTCTTTTCGGGGAGCGAGAAACATTATTAATTCGAGTATGATGTCATGTTGTTTATAAAAAAACTATTACTACAAATATGATGTCCCGTTGCTAAAAAAAATGAGCTAGAGAGAGGTCAATGAACCTCATGTTTTGGGGTTAGAATGACCCTATCTAATTTGACCATTAATTTACAACAAAAAACGATACTTTAGACAAGAGTTGGACCAACCCAAACCCAAGCGAAGTTGCTAGCATGGGAAGCTCCAAAACAAACAAAAAACTGGATTTTTGTCTTGGCATGCACTACAAGACAAAATACAATTTCAAAAGGCTTTAAAGGAAAAAAGAAAGGAAAAAAACTACTGTTTCTCATTGTCATCAACAAGTAATAAACATTTCGTGCAAGCCTTTGCCTTGTTCAAGATTTTAATCGTGCGTAATTGGTCTCAACAAACAAGTGATTTACTTCACAAAATTTTATATTTATCAGCTCTATAGCGTCACCTGAAATTGCTGGTTTTATTGATTGGCCATCACAAAGCAAAAATAATAATTGGCTCGATAACGGTTGTTTTGTTTTTCATGCTTATATATGTCTTTATCCAATGTACAGTATTAATTATATGAATATCTGCTGATTTAAACGATATTTATGTATTTAATTATTATTATTATTATCATAAATCGCTTTACTTTTATTAATGTTAATTGTCGGTTTGTAACATTTATATTCAAAGTATTCCCTCGCGTGTGATAAGAAAATTTACTCCATTTTCAAAACAAAATTTTAATTTTCAAAACAATTAAATTCGTAGTTCATCTTTCATTGTTTTGATCATAGGATGGTGATTTTGCTTTTTGTTAAAACCATTAGCTCCCGCGTTTTTGTCATTCATTCTTAATCACCTATTAACTCTTGGTTGGTGGCCTAATTAATCTACAAACCAAGGCAAAATAAAAGTCTCATATCACTAACTAATCTATCAAACAACAACCGTTATTAGTTCATCACCACCTAATTTAATCCTCACATTATGATATTTTCTGGGGACCAGTCACAATTAAGTACTAGTTATTATACATAATCAGAACATGAAATTTCAGTAAATTAGAATATTCATTAACCTTTCACAAATATTATGTACACAAATGAGCAATACATGCATTTTTTTTCTTCTTTACTCAGTGTAATTTAAATTAATTATTTTAGACGCTGAGAGTATATGATAAGATATGATATGCACACACAAACCATTTGGTAATTAATATCATAAACTGCTTCATCAATATGTTAATTTTTTCTTTTCTTTTTTGCGACTTCAATAATTCCAGAGACAATCAAGATCTACTGGTCCAGCTGAAGTTGACGGCTCGTCTTGTTCCTCAAAGCTCCTCTGCATCATCTCGTGGTTCGATACAGCCGAGGACATGTCCGTACTAAGAGCTCCTGTGTCCTGCGAGAACTCTTCCTTGGAGCTCCTCATCATTTTTTGTCCGTTGATCATGTTGCTGTTGTTGTTGTTGTCGTACAACATCTTCAGTATGGATTGCTCCTGCATCAAGATCGATTCCGGGTAGTGCAGATTGGGAGCGTAGACTGTGCTGTGAACGGAGGTGGGTGGCGGTCGCGACATGAGCAGCGACGACGATGACGACATGTTGATGATTTCTTGGGTGGATTTCTCGTCGGAGAAGCAGGTCACGTGAGACGCCTCTCCGACGCCGCTGTAAGGCGAAGAGTCCATTAACGGAGGCAGACCCGACGCTGAGTTTCCGTAGGAGCTCAGGCGGACCAGCCCCGATATGTGGGTCTTCTTCCCGCCGGAGGTCTTTTGGAAAACTCTGCAAATCACCCATTCGTTCTGAGGACAAAGAAAGCAGAGTCAAGATCCATCCAAGAACTGAAAACAAGTATCAAGAAACAGGGGAAAAACAGAGGAGTCCAAGAATAGGCCACCTTTGCTGTTTTTGGGAGGTTGTACATGGAATATTTGCCTTCCAATCTGTACTCATGCATCACCCAATTGGTCTTTTCTCCTTTTGGAGCCCTCCCTTTGTAGAAAACCAGAGTTTTCTTCATCCCCACAAGCGTTTTGGCTCTGTAAATCTCCTTGTCTTTTCCGGTAGCCTTCCAGTACCCGGCGTCGGTGGCCCGGTTGGTCCTCAGGCCAGTTGGGTATTTCCTGTCCCTCACGCAGAAGAAGTACCATTCCTTTTCACCCATTTTAGCTTTCCCTTCAAAATGATCCAAACAAGTCCTGACTAATTAGCTAATTAAGCAAAATTAAAGAAGAACAAAAAACAGAGGACCAATCAATCACACACTTACAGGGCAAATCCCAAGGCTCGCACTTGTTGAGATCAACCTCTCCGATCGCTCTTGCGTAGAAGGAGCTATCAAGAACCTTCTGGGAGAGGTAGTGAGTTATGAGCTCTTCGTCTGTGGGATGGAATCGAAACCCAGGAGGCAATTCCATCTTCTCATCCTCTCTGTTACTAATGCTTGAAATGTTTTCCATGGCTTCAATTCCTCTCCAAATCTCCAAATCCAAACATTCCAAATACTAATTCAAGAAGCAGAGGAGGCTTGGGGATATAGGAGATCGAAGAGAAGAGAAAGCAAGAAAGTTAATTCTCTTTTTCTTTTCGTGGATGGATTGTGAACTAACTTGTAGATATAAAGATGGTGAAACAGAGGATATGAAGTTAAAGAATAATAATTATAGAAAAAAAAAAGGGGGGGTTTGTAACAGAAAAAGATTGGAGATTTTGTTAAGAACAAAAGAAGTGGGGGCCGAGGAACAGAGCCCCTTAAGTACTGGTTTTTGGAGAAGAAAATAAAAAAAGAAGAAGAAGCGTAGATTGTAAGGCAACTTGGTGGGTAGTTTTAGCCTTTCTGTTATCTTCCCCTTCTTTTTTTAACTTGTTGTGTAATAATTTTGATATTCAATTTGACCAGAAACATCCAATCACTGTGTACCTTGCATGTACATGTGAAACCAACCTCAGAAGTCAGCTTCGCTAGTAGAACGGTTTTGTTTTTAAGGATGTGATGACCTAACATGTACATAACAAATGTTCATCAAGGCTTTCATATAAAATCAGGTCGATCAGAATAATTCTTAGCATATTAGTCACCAATGAATTGTTTAGGTCAATTTCAACTAAAATTAGATTGATCTAAATTTTTTATTGTACTTTTTTAGAGCCTATTTTATTTTATAGGGTAGGAGCTCCCCACTTCTTGCATAAATAAGCAAGTTAAAAGAGTTTTGCACGAGATTTTTCTTAAAGCCACTTATTTTACTGAGCATAGTGTCTAAGTTACTCATCTATTCTATTTAACATCTTTTAAAGTAGGAAACAGTGTTATCAAACAAGTTTTAGGTGCGTAACGTGTAAGTAGAGAATAGCTTGCTTAAGCATCCCGACAAATAAACTTTGTACATTTAACGTGCACCTGGTATATATATGTACATGTGAAACCAACCTTAAAAATCAACTTTGTTAGTAAAACGGTTTTTTTGAGAATCAGATGACTTAAATGTGCGTAACGAATGTCCATTAATTATATTACGTGTTAGCAGAAGTGGTTTGAAAAAAGTACCGTGACACATAAACTATGTACATTTAATGATGAACTTAATTTCAGTAGTTTGTAAATTGTGATTAATTGGAAGTTAATTAAGTAGCTATAGTTGTAGGCTAGTGTTTGTGATGGAGGGCATTAGGTGGTGAAAGAGGTTGAAGAAGTCTCCATGGTTGGTTGCTATTTGTTAAACCAAGTTCATCTACGGAGCAAAACACAAAGTTTTGTTATATGGATGTGGGAGAAGGTGAATGTTGGAAACACTTGCTTGTCTTGATATGCTCAAAGGATGTACCTTAAAAATCTTGTTTCACACACAAAAATCACATCCCATATTTCACATATGCTAAAAAAAATGCATGGTTTGATTCGACTCGAACATGTAAAGACATGAGTTACATTTTAAACAACCGCTAGTTATATTTCAAATTGCAAACTCTAATCTCAACCGAAAATTTAACCATCCTCCTTTACTATGTTTAGATAAATAAATATATATGTATATAACTTAAGAAATAGAAAAAAAAAACATAGCAAGTTAACAACCACTTGGCTAACAAACTAGATTGTTCTTAATCATGTAATAGATAGTGAAAATATATAAAGAAAATAAATAAAACAGTTAATACAAATGGCTCTCATTAAGTCATTTTAGTTTGAATGTCTATTCGAATTAATTAATTTTCAAAGAAAAAGTTAAAAAGAAAATAACAATTGCAAGATGACATTGATGAGTACCTCTTATTAATTAGTGTGGGAGTCTCTAATGCTAAATGCAAGAAAACATTGTAACTATATTCAATATGTAATCACTTTCAGTTTAGGGTTTCAGTTGTTGAGTGTAAAGCAAGTGTCTCGTATGTGATTTCATTATATTGATATGAGATTGAAATAATTATATTGTCCCTCAATCTTCATCATTCTTATTAATTAAATTAGTTCCGAAAGCATGTCTTCTGGGCATTGCTTGGTTAGCTTTAAAAACAAACACGACAATGATATCTTCGATGTGAAACTTACCAGAAGCATTTATAGAAATGTGAATCGACTTTAATACACATGCAATATAATCACCACCGAATAGCGCAACACAAACAAACGCTTCTTAAAACTAGTTAACACATAGGGTGTCCATGTAGGTCGGGTTGGAAGGGGGTGTTGGGCCGGGTATGGCCAACCTAGAGGCAATGCTATGGAAAAGAATAATGAGCCTACAAACGCCGCCAGTTGGAAGAGATCAATTGGGTAAAGACGTGTTACTTATTTTTTCTATTTAAAAATGATGACACAATATTGAGAGACGAACACAATTATTTAGACAATTGTTTATTGTTTTGTCAATAAACAAAGAGCGGAGCATATTGTATAAACATCTATTTTCATATACGTAGATCATGAAAAAATATAAAGTTATCTTAGGTACAAGTAGTTGCACATAATTATTCGAATTCCCCACCAAGACCATTGAGAACGTAAATTATAAGATAATCAGTATATATCAACATGAGAACCAATAAGAGGTAGCAATTTCATTTGAGTGTTTTGGTGCTCTATTTATACATGAGGAGCCACCACCGTTGATGCCTCTAGCTCTAGAAAGATAACACTATTTGGTTCAACATTTTCATAAGGATTCCATGCATCAATTTCAACCTGTATTTTAAAATGTAATTTTATAGGCTATATCAATGTCTTAAATGAGGTTCGAATCTGATACTTCAAAGGGACTAAGTGATTATTAAGTTGATACGTTGGAAACCGAATGCATGATAAATGTTAATTTGTGAATCTAAAAGATTATCCATATAAAACAATAATTTGATATGGAATGGTAGAGGTGTTAGATAAAATAAGTAGGTTTAGGGTCCGGTTCAGGTTGGTTGTGGAAGTCATCATCAAAGAAGAGAGGGTCTAAACAGCATGTTATTGCTTATTGCTGCTCTGTCACTTACCTCATTCAACCAAACATTTCATGTTCTAATCCTCTCACTGCCTTAATTAGGCATCTTCATCAGGAACACCCTCTCTGGAGCAATACCATGCATCAACTACTCCATGCTTAATTTACCAATCTAATCAATATCCAAGATTTTTGCATTTTCTTAGCTATCAGTTTTTCTTATCCACGTAATCCGATCTAAATTTGGATCTTAAAGTGAACATACATATATAGTGATTCACGGACTGTGACAATTTCCGTGGCAAATACAAGGATTGTTGTATTAGATTAGGATTAGCGATGGGCTTGCGATGACTTGAATTTCGTTGTTATAACATGTGTCGTTGACAAATTGCAAGGGACTAGCTTCAGAATTTGTGACAAATTATCATTCTTATCCCGAATCTTTAAAGTACTTCCAATCAAATATAGTAGCATGCCCTCGTCCAATGCAATATCATTCATATCCCGAATTTAAGCTTTCCCATTGTGAATTGTTTATGTACTTTCCACTTTTATAGTGAAGATCTCTCCAAGGGAACACCTCCAAAAAATGGTCATGGGACTTGGACGCAAATGCATTGCCAGTTGCAAAGTAGCTCTACCGTTCTTCTTGTTTTATCGGTGGGGAGATTGGTCATCGCTGTCGTGTATTTTCAGTTTCATGTTGGTGATAATATTGTTTGTTGGAGACAACTTTTAGACTCACGTCTTCGATTTTCAAGGAGCTATTCAGTACTAATATAATGGTTTCGTGCATCACCACTTTCGTTTGCCAAAAAAAAAAAAAATCTAATTCCACATCATACAAATTCCACTTCAAAAATTTATTTATATGTTTTCCTCGGAGGTACTCTACACTATAGTAAACTTAATAAGACTTCATTTCTAGCTCAAGGAAAGAACCCAATAACCATGGTTCACAATCATTTCATAATAAAGAAAATTATACGTACCTATCCTGAAGTATGCACCTTTTGCACATACATTTCCTAAACTATGGTTTGTTAATTTTGAATACCCTAAAGTATGTCATAAAACTATTCGTCCACCATTTCATCCAAATCTCCGCCCATTGTACTAAAATGACCAAAATACCCTTCCACATAAAAATTTAAAGAGTGCCAAACAGACCCTTAGCTTGAAGTTAAAAAAAATAAAAAAAATTTCAGAGATCTTAGTTCACTGATCATCTTCTTCGTCGGCGTTGGAGCTCCGACGAACCCATCTCCGTCGAGGCGAGCACATCACCGCCTTAAGTGGACTTCG
>JAYMTA010000306.1:0-31830 GCA_036897625.1 Pelargonium cotyledonis | reverse complement strand
GGGTCTTGAAATGGACCTACCTGTAATAAGTAAGCTGATCTTCCTTTTCTCTCTCTTTGCAAGGTGGCATTTTTTTTTTAATTGTGCCTATGAGAACTTGTACTTATTGGATCTTTTGAAATGGACTTGAAATTATATGAATACCTGGAGAAAACTGTTCTGTTCCAATGAAAGTTAAACAAACAAACAAAAAAAATCTTCATAATTTCAATGTTTTCCAACCTAAAATTGCTAATTTGGTCCTTTGATCCCCCTTCCGGTCAAAGGTGTAAAAGGAAAATAATTATTGATTCTGTAATTATTGCTGTTTCCTGACGTGCTTGGATTTTATCTCGTATAGTTACACATTCAGGTTTTTAATCTCGTTCTGCTATGTTGTTACCTTGCAGTGTTGTCGGCCAATGGGGATCCCAAACTTGTGATGAAGGGGATCGACCATGGCGCTTGTGATTACTTGCTAAAACCCATTCGAATCGAGGAGCTAAAGAACATTTGGCAACACGTTATTAGAAAAAAGAAGCATGATCCCAAGGATCGGAATAGCTCTGGTAACCAAGAAAGAAACCAACACGGGGGCATTGAAGGACAGTTGTCTGGAAATGTTGATGCAAATGAAAATATTAACAGAAAACGGAAGGACCAGGATGACGATGATGAGAATGATGAAGAGAATGATGATCCGTCTGCACAAAAGAAGCCTCGGGTTGTTTGGTCAGTGGACCTGCACCGCAAATTTGTTGTAGCTGTTAATCAATTGGGGCTTGACAGTATGTTCTTAATCCTTCCTCAGTCTTCATAGTTCAAAGTTATTTAAAGATTGTTGTCAAGCCAATGTAACCAAGTTATCTTGAATTTATATTTCTCTCTCTCTCTCTCTCTCTCCACAAATTAAGAATTTTCTGATATACACATCTTTTGGAATAAAATATAGCTGAGTTTTCTGATTACCTGAGGCAATTGATCCCTTCATGCATCGAGCCTCTTAATTGTATCTTCTTTACAGTTATTTTGTTTTGATGCAGAGGCTGTGCCGAAAAAGATTCTCGATTTGATGAATGTTGATAAGCTTACTAGAGAAAATGTGGCTAGCCACTTACAGGTATGAGCTCTTACCCTTTGTTCTCAGTTTAGTATGGTCAGTACTTATTATGGTGTATGAGACTTACAATTTATATTATGGTTACAGAAATACAGACTTTATCTTAAACGTATCAGCAATGCTGCAAACCAGCAAGCTAATATGGCAGCTGCCTTGGGCGGTACAGATCCTAACTTTTTGCGAGTGGGTTCTATGAATGGTATTGGAAATTACCATACCATAGCTGGATCTGCCCAATTTCAGAGCACACCATATAATTCTTTTCCACCTACTGGGATGCTTGGTCGGTTGAACACTCCAGTTGGTCTGGGCATGCGTGGCCTTCCTTCTTCTGGAATGGTTCATATGGGCCATGCACAGAACTCCAGCAATTCTACCAATGATTCTGGTAAGTTCCAGCCAGGCACATTTACTGGCAACCATAATGGAAGTGGAAGTATACTTCAGGGGATGCCAATGTCGCTAGAGCTTGATCAACTCCAGAATAATGGTGTTACCATTGGGGGACTATCCAATGCTATTGATGATATGACAATTTTCCCTGTTCCCAGTGGCTTCCCAGATACCAAAGTAAGTCTTGGTAGCTCAAGTAACCCTCTTCTTGGAGTTCCAAGCAATCCCTTAATGTTAGAAGGAAACCTTCAAGAGTCTCAGGGTAGCAGAAAATTTGGTAATCAGTCATCTCTTCCTATGACCTCTTTGAACTCAGATTTATCTTCCCATCTTCCCGATCATGGTAGATGTAACAACAATTGGTCAAATGCTGTTCATTCATCTGGGGCCCAATCAAATTCTTTCCCACTGAGTGACAGTTTTCAGCAGGCTACTCTGCATCCTACTAATCTGATCAGAGACAAGGTGTCAACAATGACCTTGCCAATTGGGAATACTTCTTCTGGCGCCTTTTCTACTTCCACCCAATTGCAGTATCGGAGAACAGATTTACAAGGCCAAGCAGCCCCCAACAATATAAATGCTGGGCAAAGTATTGGTAATGCCTCCCCACAAGGTTTTGATTTTTATAAGCAAGATGTCACTTCTCAGCCGAATTTTATGGGTAGCTCGATAAGCTATGTGGCCCCTGTTAATGGTTCTTTAGGCTCTTCATTAGGCCAGAGCTTGGATCCCCAGAACACAAATTTTGGTGGAAGCATGGATATTAATTTGATTAGGCAGTCAAATTTTGTGAAGCATGGTGGTGAACTTGACAAATCTGGAGTGGAAACATCAATGCACTTGCATGAAGGGTACGTAATGGGCCTACAGAAGCCACTGGGAGGCTTTGTTGCTAACAATTTTGGTTCCTTGGAAGATCTAGCCACTGCAATGATGAGAAGGGTAAGAATTCTGATCCTGATTTCTTTAGCCAATTTTGTCAAGATGTTTTCTTTTACGTTTTTTTCATTTGTATTAGAATTAGCAACTGATATCATAACATAATATAGAGTTGAGGTGGAACATCAATTTTGAAGAATTTGGTCTAGTGACTTAACTGTGGGGATGCTGAAATATGAAATTAATTTAATTTAATGTACTTATACTTATTTCAGTTGACTTTTCCTTGATCTGTCAACGTATTTGGTGCACTAGTACCCTAGAATCGAGTTAATATAGTGGGCATGCATGCCACTCTTTTTGGATCATCAGCCAAGTAGCGTGATAAATATATGATTTGAGCTTCTTTTGCATATATTATGTATAATATTAAATGACTTAGAATTTGTGTACCGAGATTTATAAATTAAATGAACAATTTGTTACTTTTGGACCTGTATACCATCCATATTTTAAATCCATTTCTGAATTGAGTGCATAAGAGATTTAAAATTTGTTCTCTTTGCATGACATCTAATATCATTTTCTTTGCTCTCAAACATTTACATTATATGATTTTAATGATACAGGATCAAGATAATATGAAACCAGCTGGAGATTTTGGATCTGGTACATATCCCCCCAGGAACTTGCCCATGAAGAGCGACATCAGCTACAATTTCTGAAGGATCTGATACTTACTCCTGAGAACATGCTTGTGAAAAACGACATTGGCTAGGAATCCTGAAGAAGAGAAATTTGCAAGACTCATAGCCCTTGCTCGAAGAGTTATGTCGCATGTAATTATGTTGCGCTTGTCAGGGTATCCCGCCATATATAGTAGCCTCCTTTTTCCAGTTTTGGTTTATTTGACAATGTTTGGTTACCGTCTGTTTTATGTTTTAGCAAACGGTTGTTCATGTTGAACAAATTAACAATGCAGAGCAGTGGCTTTCCATTAAATTTCCGGAGTGCCTGCTCTCTGTAAATTGTCTAGCTAGGGATTGTGTCATAGCTAGAGTTTCAATTCTTTCTTCCGGAAGATGTGAAAAACTCATAGGAAGTTTATTCGGATTTAGATATTGTTTGTATCTCTGTTTCCTTCAATAACATTTTGCGCTCCTCAATTGAAAAATGGCAAGGTCTCTGTATTTTGTTTGCTTTAATTCATACATGCTTTATTTTGTATATCATAACTGAAGATGATTCTTTCTTGCAGTGAAACATATCAGAATACTTTGTTCTTTATGTAGTTCTAAGGATCTCCCAAAACCAAACCCGGCATGAAATGTTAATACAGAAAACTTGAATGGCTATATATATTTAAAGTTTATTGGTGCTGCAGGCTATCGAGGAAGTAGTGCGAGAAGGCACTGAAGGTTCGGGGAAGCAAGCCAATTCTGACATCAATACCCTTCTCGTCATCAGGATTCTGCATCAAGTACGCAACCTGTGGAACTGGAGAAGCCAGTGGGGTTGCATAGGATGCTGCTTCTCCGTTGCACAGGAAATCAATGCTGTGAAATGACATCCTGGTCCAGTTGGAAACTAGAGTCAGCTCCTCGAGGGGAGGGAGAGACGACTGAGGCCCGTTAAGTGCCTCGATGTATGCTTTCACATAGTCACTGGTAACAGAGCTCTTCGCTTCTCGTATTTTCTGTATTATGGTTTGGTGGGGCGCCCCCTCTAGCTCTCCTGCTGTTAATGCAATGGAGGTAAGAACATAGGCGTTGCCGGTGAATCCATTAGGAAGTGGTGGCACAATCTTGCTCCTTGTGTCCATGGCAAATTGTAAGCACACCACTCTCTCCTTTTTCACTCCTTGTGCTTTGGTTCTTGCCTGTAATTTATAGTGTTGTGGTCTAAATCAAGTCATGCAATAAAAGCAGGGACGGATGCAGGAAGAGGGGTGTGAGGGCAGTTGCCCTCACTGATAAAACATTCTGGATCCGCCCCTGATTATAAAAGAAGACTAGAATGTTGTGTGAAACTTATTACCTACCTTCCATAGGTGAGATGCGAGAAGCTCAAATGGTGAGCTTGAAAAGTTACCGTTGATTGTCCTTTTTAAGGCTTCCATCATTGGAGCACTTAGATGAAAAGTTTTGAGAACAAGATTGGAGGTGGCTTGAGGATGGAGGGTACTGTTGGATCCTCCGACTCCATTTGTGGCCATGGCTTGTTTGATCAACTGGTATAGGTGATCTATGGCTGCGGCTCTTGTCGTCCCGGGATTGGTTGAATTTGGAGTTGTGAATAGTGCCGGAGCTCTCTCGTGCACCGGTTTATACGAGATGTGATCTGGAGCTGGTGATCTCTTGTTCTTGAAAATGGCAGAATTAGCAACCCATGCACGCATAAATTCATGACTCGCTGGTCCATCGAACAGCGAGTGGCTTATGCCGGTACCGATTGAGTAGCCTCCGCAACCAAACCGGGTCACCTGCATATACATCATTCATCGAGCTATTGTGAGAGCATCTACGGTGGAGTACGTAAGAAGAGATGTTAGGGAGAAAATGTTAAGTTTAACATTCAGCGGCAATAACTAAGATTTGGATAATAAAAGGTTAAAAGGACATTAAACCATGTGGTAACGCTCTATTCACTTTTAACGTTCACAAAATATTCTCTTGAGGTTTTATTAACCCAATGGTCAAGCATTATGGATCAGATAGAAATATATATGTTCAACTATATAAGAAGCTCAATCTTTTGAAGAAATACGCACTTACACTTCAACATATATATAGGGATTGAGTTTACTAAGCCAAAAATTATCTGGTTTACGCTAACCCACCAATGAGGTTATGACATTTCATTCAAAATGTTGTATATATATAGAAAAATGAATCTAAGCTAAATATTTTATGGCTTAAGCTAAGTCAAACCAATGAGGTGATGTCATCTCGTTAAATTTTAACCATATTCACTCAAATGAATTAGTGGAACGGAACGACCTGATCGGATCTATGATTTTACTGAGATGTTATCACCTTATTAATGACTTAATTGAAACCAAATATTTTATGGGTTAGATTAAACCTTGATGACGCATCATTAAATTTTAACCATATTGGAGCAGAGCGACCAGCAGGGTAGTCGGTATAAACCGGATACGCATAAAGATGGTTAGAGATTAGTAACCCTAAAGAAAAGATAAGAGAACTCTATAGCTAAAGTCATTTGCTTATAGTAAAGACATAAGTAAACTCAAGGGATGCTTTAAGTCCTCATTTTGAGAGGCACTTGTCAAAGCTTCGAAGAAAGTTCTTTCTCTTTTTCTTTGTTTTTTGTCTGTAGAACAAGATTATGAAACTAACCAAAAAATCAACAAGATTAATCCAGTAATCTTCAGTTCAGATATTCCATTAGACTCCAGCGAGGGCGAGAATTTTTCAGACATCCCACGCAAAAAGCTTTATTTTTACTTTTTTACTATATAACTATAGTACCCGAACCCGCAAAAGTTTTCTTAAGAGGACCCCGGTGAACCTTCTAGAAGGAGGAGATTTTTGCTCCAGCACCAACTCTTCGATAGATTTCTTGCTGAAAATATCCCTGATTCCATTAATAACAAGTGGGGCCAAACATTTCGATTGGGGTAGTTGCCGAACCATACCACATAGTTCCAGCAACAACCAAAGCTGCCTAGGCTCTTTTTACTTTAGTAATGGTCCGAATTTCTAGATTTTTACCTATCAAGATTCATGATTTTATGGAGTTGTCATCACTTCATTAATAACTTAACCTGAGTCAAATAATTTTTTTTTTTTGCTTAAACACCTCAATCTCATATATATATATATATATATATGTGTGTGTGTGTGTGAGAGAGAGAGAGAGAGAGAGAGAGAGAACAATAGTACGAGAATACATAATAAGTTGAGGAAACCCTAATGAGGAAAAAGAAGAAGCTTAAACCTTTCAAGAAGCGAATGCTTTTAGGAAAGAAACATCCTTGTTGTTGGTAATAATTAAAGAAATGTAGGTACCTGAGCAACAACCAGAGGCAAGTCGGAGAAATCTGGGTTGAAAACAGGCTTAAAGACCAGCTCCTCCAAGAACTCACTGTACTGAGACAGGTCACCAAGCTGTGCCATCTTAACTTGTGTCACAGCCTCAGCCATTACTGCACCACTGTTGTTGCACCAAAGCTCCATCTGATTATTACTGCTCATCATCTTGAGCCTACCAGCAGCTGGGTACCAGTTTTCCAGAGTCTCCTCCAAACCAGACTTCAAGGTCTCGAAAACAGAATCAAGAGAGAGATTTTGGATAGCAGGAGAGGGCTTGTAGAAGAAAACGAGGTACATGAGAGGAGGGCACTGCCTGTCCAGATTGGACAGCCTCAGAAGCTTCGGAGGGGACAAGGTTTTGGGGTACACTGGAACTGTTTTGAGAACAGAAACTGAAGAATTGGCCATAATTGTTAGTTCGTGATGATTGATGAAGAGAGGAGTTGTAGTTTGTGTAAATATATGTAAGGACAAGGACAACAAGTGAGCTAGGTATATATACAAGACATGTGTGTCTTTATATATAGGATTTGAATATAGAAATATGAATGATTTATGATGAATTGGCTTTAATTTGCATGGTACTGTGGTGGCATTGTATATCTGGCTCCCACTCACTGAAATCTGGACCTACCTGTCTTCTTCAAATGCTCTACAACTCCCTGTTTCGATCACGTGGCCCCACCTCACACGTCATCAGTATTTAGTATTGTGTTTTTGTTCTCAATCGAATATATATGGAAACAAAACAGTGGCTTGAATTGGGTGTGTCACTTGACAGATATCATGTTCATGTCTATGGTTTTAAGGTTCTTGCATAGAGTTGGGAGATAATTAATTTTTGATAATTTTGAAACGTTCTGCCGTTTATACTCCATTCATCTCAAAATAAGTATCAAATTTATATTGCATTATTAACGTAGTATTTTCTTTTCTAGAAGTTTTGTTCTTGAAGGAGAAATAATCAATATACATATTGTAGCAAAACATAAACCAAAACTATATCCAAACAAACTAAAGCAACTAGAAACAAACACATAAATAAATCATAACCATTTTAAAGAACCCAAAACCTTGTAAGCAAATATAGCCAAGACGTCATTATCACTAAAACCAGAGCCACTGGAAAAATCATCCCCTCCGGTTTGACTGATGCCTGCAAGCATCCATCCCGATAACTCTCCTTTACCTTGACGAACCAGTAACCTTCTTATCTGAACTAACCGCGAGTTGGTCCTCCCACGGCAGTCCCCATAAATCCAACTCATTAGCCTTGGCTAACCTGATGGCTCAGGTTCACCTAATGCAGGCTTTTTGGTTCGGTGAATTCCTCAGACCCTTCTACAGCCTCCTCCATTGCCGTTGGACCATCGAAACTCGGTGTCGCCACTCACCCTTCCTACTTGCCATCTGTCGCCGCTAGCCCCTCCAATTGCCTACCCGCATACTGTCAAATGTGCCGAAAAAAATTTGCGCATAGTTGAGAAATTGAACATCCGCCTCATCTCGCACTTGTAGCCGCCACGAACTCGAAAACAATAGCCGCCCTTATGATGCCCTAGAGGCAATACACTCCATATAGTGAACGACCATTAGGAAGAGAGGCTTTGAACTAGTATCAACCCTCCGCCTCTGCTGACCCTCTGACTGCTAGATGCGCCACCACCGTCTCCACCGCTTCCGAAATCCCGGACTTTTTTTTTTCTTTTCTAGAAGTTAGTTATGTATAAAACATCAAAAATATTTTCGTAATTAATTAATATTTATTGAGTTTGTTGGAACACATATTTTTATATATAAAATAAAATATACAACACCATCTAATTTATCAATAGTAACTTAATTGATTGACCATTCTAATGTTAATGAATCTAAGTTTTGAAAATATGTCTAAACAATTAAGATTATGTGTCACAACTCACACACATAATCTTCTTCTCAAATAGCAAGTCATAATTCAGTTTCATAACGTCAAACCATATGTAAATATGCAATAATTTACATTTATGCTTCAATGTGTGAGTACAATGATTGAGGGCTTTAATATATAGTTTAATGTTGTCCTAGCTAGAACTAGAAGCAATATGTTGGTGGGAAATCTAATACTTCCTACGTACTAAAATGAGTGTATTGTTTCTATTTTTTACAAAAATTAAGAATTACAAGATAATTTAGTGTGTTTTCAATATAACCCTCACTTTCTCCATGTGCACTTATGTGCAGATTCGCTCATGTGCATAAGTGATAAGGGTAATATGGGAAGAACACTAATATAATAACATAAAAATAAAAATAAAATACTTATTTTGAGACAAAAAAATTAAACAAACAAGACACTCATTTTGGGACGGAGGGAGTACAAAAATTGATGTGGCGCCGTAATAAATATATATGATGATCACTTAATTAAACTAATCTTAAGCAAAGTACTCAATTAATCAGCCCAATAAGAAAAGCGTGAAAGCGTGAAAGCGAGTAAACCAAAATTAACTAAAGCAAAATCTTTGATTCTTTCTTATCCTACAAAAGGAGCCTAACTATTTTAATTATGCTATTATAATTAGCTACCAACAATTGTAACCAGTGGGTGTGCACTACATATTGCTAGGTAGCTTTGATAGGTTGATAGCCATACATATGAAAATTAACCTTTTCATATTGTAAATAGTGGTAATTCTCAACAATATTACTCATTCCTTTCTAAAATAAGGTTGACAATTAGCCGTTTTATTTGTAGACCTACGAGTAAAAAAAAAAACACAACTACAAAAATATTATATATCTTGAACATATATAGGTTGTTTATATGATAATCACAGGGCAAAATGCACTAGAAACCTCTCATTCGTCTTCAATCATTCGTCCTAAATCGTTTGATTACTTGTAATTATGCGTCACTCTCAGGCATTATTCAGTTCCATTTCTTCTACGCTTCTCAACTAACTATCTTCTTGATGGTCATCGTTTCTACCATCAAATTTTTTTTCACACTAACCATAAAATCAGACAAAAACACTGATGTCCCTCCCCATTCAACTTGTAGCACAAAACTGGTCCATCTTTCCATCAAATCCCTTTGCGTGATGATCAAATAGAGCAAAGTGTTGTCCATCGTGTATGTCATTGTACTCTTCATTCTTGTGTGAGATCTTCTGCAAAATTGTTGAAAAAAACTGGCCAAAACTTTATATATAAATTAATTAAACACTGTTTTTTCCTGTGACGGTTCTAAAGCACCCGGGCCTGACAGGTTCAACATGCGGTTCTACCAATCCTGTTGGGACATCGTGGGGCCTGATGTGATTAAATTCATGAAAGCGTTCCACTCTGACTCGTTTATGGGCAAAGGCATACAAGCCTCCTTCATCACCCTTATCCCTAAAACTCCAAACCCCCTATCTCTAAACGACTTCCGCCCCATTAGCCTTGTATCCTCCCCCTACAAAATACTTTCCAAAGTCTGGCCACACGGTTGAAAGCTGTCATTTGGCAGCTGGTCAGGGAGACTCAATCCGCTTTCATCAAAGGTCGGAACATCCTAGATGGCGTTTTCATTGCAAATGAACTCATTGACCTCCTCAGGAAATCACACAGGTTTGGCGAAATCGGATCAAAAGTTGCCTTCAAAACTCATCCTCAGTCCTCATCAACGGCTCCCCCTCTCCGGATTTTCCAACAAACAGAGGTGTTAAACAGGGATATTCACTCTCCCCACTCCTATTCATCCTTGCGGGCGAAGCCCTCAACCTCCTTCTCTGCAACGCCACATCTCAAGGTCTATTCGCAGGAGCTGCACTAAGCCCTACATGCTCGATATCCCACCTTCAGTTCGCAGACGACACCGTACTGTTCACCGATGCAAACCCGGCCAGTGTTCCCAATATCAAAACTTGCCTCCAATGCTTTGAAGCCGTATCGGGGCTCCGTATCAATTTCACCAAATCTTAGCTCTTCTACACCGGCCAGCACCCACACATTGCCGCTTCCGTAGCAGCTACCCTGGGTTGTCAAGTTAGCACCTTCCCCACACGCTACCTCGGCATCCCAATCGGCGCCAACCCCCGGCTTTCAAACACATGGACCCCCATTCTGGAAAAATTCAAGAACCGGCTGGCCCAATAGAATGGTAAACACATATCTCTTGGTGGTCGAATCACGCTCATCAAAGCTGCTCTCGCTAGTCTCCTATTATTTTACATGAGTTTCTTTAAAGCCCCTCGGGTGGTGATTGATAAACTGGAAGCATACGAGCATCTCTTTCTTTGGGGCGGCTCATCTTCTAAGAAAGTCTCATGCAAGGTCAAGTGGGCAACGGTTTGTCTCAAAAAGTCATGGGGCGGCTTGGGCATCCGAAAACTCTCCTACATGAATTCAAGCTTACTTGGCAAATGGTGGTGGAAGTTTGCCAAAGAAAAGGACTCTATTTGGAAGCACATTATCTGCCTCAAATATAATTGGGATCCATCCGAGTGGGACCTCAGCCGGCTTTCACATCCAAAACTGTCACCTGTGATGAAGAGTATAATTGATCTCAAAGAAGTTCCTCGCTTCTCCAGCCTTTTCGGATCGACGGGAATCAAATGGAAGCTTGGTAACGGTAAATTAATCTATTTTTGGCAGGATATTTGGCTTTGTGAAGTCCTATTAGCTGTCCAATTTCCCAGTCTTTTCTCCATTTGCACCAACCAATATGGCAGGGGCTATGACTTCTTCTCCCCCCTTCCCCTCCCTCGCTGGTCCGTCCCATTCTGCCGGGCACTCCTCCAATGGGTGAAGGAGTCCCTCCACACTCTATTGCTGGCTCTCTCTAGGGTACCACTTAACCCATTCCAAGATGACCTGATTCTCTGGACTCACTCCTCCAAAAATGCTTTCTCGGTCAAAGCGGTTGCTGAACATCTCCAGCACAGCCCCGGTGCAGTCGCGGTCAATGGAGCAAAATATATGGAAAGCATCGGTTCCCCCAAAGCTTCAATTTTTCGCATGGCTTATCGCCCACAACAGCATCCCTACCAGAATTTTCCTTGAAGACCACGGTTTTTCCATCCCCATAGATAATTGCGTCTGCCCTCTATGCAAATCGGCTTTTGAAACATGTGCCCACCTGCTCTGTCACTGCTCTTGGAGCAGGTCGGTCTGGGCTCTCATACTCCAATGGTGGGGAGTATCTGCATCCCTCCCTCCCACTGCCCCAGAACTCATACTGCAGTGGTCATCTATGATCACCCTTAAGCCCTTGGCTAAGCCCTGGTCTGCTCTCTGCTTCATCTCAATGTGGTACATATGGCTCGCTCGAAACCGAGCTGTCTTTGACGACATTTTGGAAGACCCTGCAACTACAGCATTCAAGATCAAATGCTACGCTCTACCCATCTGCAACGCCTCCCTCCCAGCCGAGTCTCGCATTCCGGCAGCAATCTGGAAATCCTCCTCTATTATAGCTCTAAACCCCTTCTAATTTCATGTGCTCCCCCACTGTCAATGTTCTTCCCAGTTTCTATTACTTCTTTTGTACTTGTACTCCTCTCTCTCTTCTTAATAAAGTACTCTTTTTGCTTATCAAAAAAAAATCTAACGTTGAGCCACTTTTTGAAACCCTAAAAATCCTTCTTCTTTTTTATTTTCTTTATCATTTGAGGATTTTCATAATAAGTTGATTACTATATCGTAAGTTTGTTACAGAACATTATCATGAAAATACAATTGTAAACATTTTAAAATGATGGGTGAAAGAGCTAAACAATCTCAACGAGATTGATCTATTATAAAATCATACAATCTTTTTATATATATGGGAAGCAAAAGTAGTAGACAAGTAAGACCCACATTTATGAGAAGCTTTAATTGTTAATGATATTGGTCTAGAGTTGAATACGATTAATTATTGATGATTCCATTCCACAGACTTCCATTACAATAGAATCTACATGTAAACCATGGAGAGATCGATATATGCAACAAACTAAAGTAACTTTATATATATATATACATAAATAAAAAAAGCAAGTAATAAAGTAGCCATTGATTATTATGAAATTGGAAGCAACGTTAACAAAAAGAAAGAGAAATGTAGGGTTAGGGTTGCGAGTTGTAAAACACAGGTTGTCATGTCGGATTGTAGCTATTTATTAAGTAGTCAGTGCTTGAGAGCAACAAAACATGCGTGCAATTCAAGCAATGTTTTTGTCTCTACTTTCCCAGCAAATTCCCTCATTTCCAGCTGTTCTCCAACTCTCATCCACCCATTTTTTTGGGTCTCTAATTAGTTTATCACCAAATCAATCCTCCTTTTGGCTGTGCCTGAGACTCTTCTCTACATTATCTTGTACATAACATAACATATATAGATACCAACTTAAAGCAAGTTTCATTTCCAGCATTAAATTAAGAACCAAACAATATTATAAGTATAGTTAACTCTTTTGTATGATGCTTCATACATAAGAAAATTAAAACTAAGGAAACGAAAAGGACACGAGGAAATTCAGCGATCTTGTGTTCGGTGATGTCATGGAAGATCAACAGACCAAGTTGAAAACTGAAATGGCCTTCAACATACTCCAAACATCACTAATTCTTGACTACTCCCTGTCTATATTTCTTCTCCAATGGCCAACCTAACATGCATATAATATGAATACACCAGCATATTTAGTTGGTTTAACTTGAGGTGAACAAGACTCGAATCAACTATCCATCCTGTAAAGACATTTGACACAAAAGGAAGGGCATAATTTCATTACAGATTTAAAAGTTCTGTCAATCTCTAATTCATGCCATTAGAATCAACTGGATTGTTACAAAGTCACACAACAACACATTTAAGATGGGCTAATTCATGTAAATTATATTGAGCGGAATTAGTCGTTCAACACAATGACTTCGGCTTCCTCCTGCTCTTCCCCACTTCCATTTCCGGCGTCAGATTCACCCTTCCTTTCTTCCATTTCCACGTCATCTCCACTCGCCTCTGTTGGCTCTTTCAGAGATGTGATATTACTAGGTGATCTACTCCCCCAAGCTTCGGATTCTGTGGCTGTATCATTCAATCCCACTTCCGGCACAGCTTTAGCTTCATCATCATCTTGTTGGTCAGGCCTCCCAGTATTGTCTTCCAATTCAGCCTCATACTGTTGTGCAGTGGAAGTATTTTGCTGTTCGGGGGACAGAATTCGGGTTATGTCTTGAGAAATCGTTTCTAATGGAAGGAGGTTCATCCTCAACTTCACACTCGCTGGTTGGTCGCTCAATGTCTGAACTGATTCGGGAGCATTTTCCTCCACTAACTTGCACATCTGCCAATATTATGAAATCAATGAGAAATAAAATACTTATTAGTCTGCCCGTCATTTGTCTTTTATATGTACAGGTCTCCTTTCTCATGCTTAGAAGACGTTTTATATTAGGGTCATGCTTAGAAGTTGGATCCAAACATAAGTGATTACACAAGTGTTTACAAATTAATTTACGGTCTGGATTCTTGGTTTTCATTTGAAATCCTGCATTGAGCCAAATCCAATGTTTGGATGCACAAATAATAAAAATTTGGATTTTTAAAAAAAAAATGTCTACACCATGATATTTCAAATGGCAAATCTTACTTTGCCATTTGAAATTCTATGGTTCCCCAAACAGTATATTTGTATATGAAAAACAACATTTCAAACCATGAATTCCAAATCAAATCTAAGAATCCCTATCCAACCTCACCTTATTATAAAGCTGAGCCAACTCCAAGCGATCAGGGTTGTCATCACAAGTGGCTGCAGATATTTCTTCAGAGCCTGCATAAGCCAAATATTAACATCCAGTGAGTTGAAAATGGACAAATATGATGTTATCTAGTTATACATGCCCCTTCCAAAGCACTCCCCTCCCCATCACAATTGTTAAAAATACTAACAAATTTGTGTAAAATATCCAAGTGATCCGTGTTGTTTTCATCAAGAGCAAGACAAATAAATATTGACTCAGTCCAACTGTCGATATTGATTAACCTAGAATATACTAAAAAATCAAAGAGCCATATCCGACAATCCATATTGGATGTGGCGCTCATTTCAGTTACAATTTGTTTGTCCCTGTCATGCCCTGACAAGGTTGATAGCTGTATGATGAATCAAAGCAAGTTGAATGTTACATGGGAACTACTATTGTCACAAAACCAAGACCTAAAAATAGATTCATGTCTCACCCCCAAAAAATAACTAGATCACATGAGCAAATCAAACTAGTAAAAGCAAATACTTGTACAGCCAAGGGACCTACCATAAATGTGTAAGAAAGTATAATGATCAATGATACCAAGTTACCAACAAAGTGCATGACAAATTAGCATACATTAAAATATTAAATAAGGTAAACAATTTGAATCTGCCAGAATAAAGGTTAAGAAATAAACACTTACCTATTGCTTCTAGTTGAGGCATTTGATTAATCGTTTGGGTTCCAGTCCCCATAGAGTTTGGACTTGGCACATCTGTGGCCTTAGGTTCAGTTTCAGGCTCTTCACCAGTCATTTCACTTGATCGCATTTCACCCTGACATCAGTAAAAGTGGGAAGAGGGAATTATGAGTCCGTTGTCCAGTAGCAAAATTCATATATATTATTTTGCTCTCAATATATAAAATTGCACCCATATATCTACTCTTTGTACTGATGATTGTTACATACTTAAGTCCAGTATTCTAATAATAGCAATAATTAATCAATGCCACAATAAGCAGGTTCAACTATACAAATTTATGACTTCAAATCCACGAGTAACATTTAGATGACATTGCAGCCAAGTAACCAAGACGAAAAGAGAGATGTCTATGCATTATGAAAATTCTACAGAAACATTTGCTTCACAAAGATACCAATTCTGAATAAAAATCAATACTAAAAAGTTGGACAAAAGAAATGCACACTAATTTTATAGGCAATGGCCACGGCAGATATGGGGATCGGAACTAGCAACCTTGTAATTATTTTACCAAGCCTCGCTCATTTCTCAGAAAGAATTTATTAGCAGTTTACCACTTGAGTTGAGTCTAATCTCCACTCTCCAGAGTCCAGACTAAGTTAGGTGACACCTACCATCTAGATACAGAATACAGAGCAAATTATTTTACCAAGCCTCGCTCATTTCTGAGAAAGAATTTATTAGAAGTTTACCACTTGAATCTAACCTCCACTCTCCAGAACAAGTTAGGTGACACCTACCAACTAGAATACAGAATACCATACTTCGCATTTGATTCCATCATCTAATCAGGTAATAGATTCTCTCATAAAATTCCTTCTTGCGCAATAGTCAAATGCAACTAAGCAGAACACAAACGACTAGCAACAAAATGTAATAAGACTTACGAAGTATTCCTTCTGGTACTCTGCATTAAGCCCTTTCTCCAAGAGAAGTACCCTTTTCTTGATAAACTCGACCTGTCTCCTCTGCATATCTCTAAAATGATATAGGACAGAAGAATCTTGATACATCTGTCCTTGGCTTGCCGCATCAGTTATTCCTTGTGTAGCAGTTGTTCCCTGTGTACCATCAGCAGCCATATCCTTTCCAGTAGCATTTCCATTAGACTGGTTTCCAGGTGCACCAGCATTAGATGCAGTAGTACCATTTTGGGCTGGTGAGACAACTTGCCCTGCAACGGGTAGATTTATGTAGAGGAGGTTTAATTCTTGACATATTAATTCCTGTATCCTCAACTCCTTGTCATCAACAATAGCTTGCCATCTTCCATACCCATGCCTAATGATTCAACAAAGAGAAAATTAGTAGCAAAACTAGGAAACTAACATGGCATTATATAAGGGGCAGGGTCCAACCCTATGTCCAGTGAAGATAGAATAAAATAAAATAGCGCCATGAGCAAAGTAAGCTCAATCAGATGCACATTGTACAAATTGCCATCTGAAATTGTTCTTTTGTTCCCATTAGCTAAGAACTGAAGCCAAGTCCATTTTAGAAAAGAAAAACGGTCTGATTTTATAATCAACAGTCTAAATCACGGACATGTAACAATAAAGCAACATAAATGCCCCACTCTGCACACAAAATTCAGAAAGTATAAAAGAACATAATAAAAACCCTACCAGACACACAAACATATATTATGTCTAGACACACGGATATTGAGTTCAAAAAAAGAACAGGATACACCCACCTTGGAACCGTTATGATAATAGAAAATTACAGAGTGGTATGTTTACAAATTGGTTCATTACAGAAACTAGACTTCATAAGTTCAGGACTTGATAATGGAGCAAATAATATTAACCGTGTTTCGAAAGAGATGCAGCTACGTTGAGAAGGCAATTATCTCACTCACAAATTATTTAAGTGGAGGGAAATACGCATATTTAAACATACAGAAATATATGTATCCAAACCTACTTAACGACCAATTTAACACACACGGCCTACCACCAGAAACATGTGTATGCAATCAATAAAAACCACACTTAATGAACAGATATAAATGCCTTACACCTTTACTAGTCCACATCAATGACAGGATGATGCATCAAGCCTACTTATATCTTAAAACATATTAAAATTCAATAGGATTGAGCATTCTGATTAACCAAATAGCAAAACATCAAAGAATGCACATTAAATCTGGTTTAAGTTGATAGGACAGCTACTGTTATACACATTAATTTATGCTAAATTTTATGAACATTAATGATGGAGAAACATCTATAGGCTAATTATTATACATTTGAGATACAATGCTTTCACGACATGTGCACATGAAATCATTGTCAGTAAAGAAACATATACGAAAATTGCAAAACCATAAAAATAAAGAAACTTAAAGGGATTACTAACTTTAGCACAGCACGGAGCAATAATAGATCGTGTTCCTCCTTCCAAAATTTTCCACCCTTCAGCCCCGGATAGCGTAATATAATGTCATCAGTGAAGAGAGGGCCGGGCTTTTCTGATGATGACTTCACCTATTTTTCAACAATAAAAAAACTATGATATTTACAGAACATAAAACTATATTCCTAGGGAAGACTATATCCTCAGTAAGGAATTTACACACACACACACAAACATTTCTTCAACGCAAAAAAAGAAGGCAAACATATTGGTAACAATCACAATCCAAAGGACAAGAAACTAGGCACTTTTTAAAACTAAGTAAACAGTTCAGATAGTCTTGCTCTCTGTGTTGGGTAGCATTATAAGGTTAAGCTATATAACCACAATTGCCACACAGCAAAACAAACATAAAAAATGTATTAATACACTCAACCAGCATGCATCCTTGTAATCTGGTAAACTAGGATTTTGTAGGAAGTCCCAAGACATTTACTTAACTTGAACCTAGCTTTCACTGAACAAGAGCTTTTAAATGATAAAGAAAAATGAAAATAATATAAAACCTTCACAATAATGATTATTTGCTTAATAACCTATCACATGATATTGAAGAATGAATAGCAAACTTTTAACCATATTCTTGAAAGAACATACTTTGTCCCTTATCAAGAGCAGGACTGCAATTCTAACAAGAACATCCTGAATTCTGAGGCCTTCTTTGGGAACTCCATCTGCAATCAAAACAATTTCAGAGATGAAATATTGCTAGTAAAGATTCAAACATATAAAATAAATAAATAAAATAACACTGAGTCACTGACGCAAAAGAGGATATGAAATCAACACAGTTAGGATCACCTGAAAAGGTTGGTGAGTCAGTAATATCTTCAGAAATATGAACCAAGAAAAGTTTCCCATATCTGACGACAGAAAAGTTATCATCATCAAATATACCCATAAAGACAAATTCTATACATTAGAACAGACAGCCATTAACATTAACCAAGAAACCAAAATGAAAGCATTACTGCTTATTCCAAGACAGATAACAAAAACGAATTCTATAGGAATTTGCTCTTTCAATTAACTCAACCTTCAATGCTTTATTTGCCCAGAATATAACTCAGACCTCAAACATGTAGTAACGTTAAATTACAATGGATTTTTTTTAAAAGCAACCTTGTTTATAATTTTTTTTAGCTTTCCAGCAAAACACTAGATTTTTACATGCTCGTCAGTTTCTCTTATGTGCTTGATGACAAACATGCATGTATACCAGTATACAAAGCACATGCATAGACATGGAAAACAAACGCAATTCATTTATAATGGTAGCTACTAGCGACAGTAATCCCTAGTTGATATGCCAAAGTTGTAACAAATTAAAAATTTGCGCTATTACTGCACAATCCTAGACAAGAAAATTGACTGCGCTTACTGAGAAATTATAATTATCAATATGTCAAAGACGAGTCAGTTAACCATGTGAGAAAGGGAAAGCATGTACTAACTAGTAATCCTATAAACACATCCATGAAGGTCATCCAATCCAAAAAGTAGCTTGTATCAAAATATATGACCAAGACAGTACTAAAAAATATTCAAAATTAATAAGCAACAGACAGATTTCATTTATGCTTACTCGTGTATCTCATCAAATGTTTTCTGCTTCATGCGAGCAGTAAACTCTTTCCAGTCAAACTCCCCGACACCAAACCTGAAATACGACCGGACACAGAATCATATATAAATTGGTTAAATGGCACACAGATAACAACAAAGAGAGAAATATAAACCTCATCAAAATCTGCACAAAAGCAGCCCTCTGGTTTTGATTGAAACCAAGTACTCTGAATGATCTCCCTTCACCTTCCATCAAAGGAAGTGGCCCCGTACTATCCACTGCAAAAGATTTTATACAAAAGTTCCAGTATGAGCAATATGTCTTTATTAAACACTAGCAAGTAGCATAAGATAACACTAGAAGGTAGAAAATGGATACCGCGGGCTTTCTTTTTCTGAGGCTTCTTCCCATATAGAGCACCTGTGCCAGATGAATTTGCTTCACCATCTGTCAAATCTGCTTCATAGTTATCATCCTCACCATCAGAGCTTACATCTTCCAAACCAGCAAGGTCATCATCTTCAACAGATACCATCTAAAACAGATTCAAGAGCTTACATTAATCATACTTCTAGAGAGATTAAAGTTTGCTTAGTTTCTATATAGCAAAATTTTAGATATCGATTTAACACATCTGTGAGCAGTCATAACTAAAACTAAGAGAAGTACCAGAAAATAGATTAAAAAAATTCAAGAACAGTGTTCGAATGGGTAAGAATAATAATATTTAAAGAAAGAAATAAGCAACTAAAAACCAAAGCCAGCAACAATAATGTAATAACAGGCTTTCCTTGAATAGAAACCATAATGCAATACCTGTTTACGGCTTCTCTTTCCTTTACCCAAGGCATTGAACTCTTCAACTTTGTGCTCTTCAAATCTGCCTTTTAACAACTCTTCCCAGTAACTTGTTCTCTCTGGATTGCTACTTATGGAAGCTTTACTCTCCATGGCTATCTTTTGTGCTTCTCGCTCGCGCTCTGCTATAGCCTCTGCTTCGTCAATATATTCAAAATTTGCCACCTGTAACATACAATATTCATTCACAATTATTATGAGACAATACATAGAAATAATAAGCTGAACCAAAACATCACCTTTAATTCAAAAAAGAAATCCACAGGAGTAGATCAAGGGAATATTTGTTATACAGTCTTATAACTGAATTTCGTTCAGAGGCCTCACAATGCAAATACACAAGTGAACCACACTAATTAGTGATTCCCGATGGACTCAGAATGAATTCTAGTTTGCTTACAATTACACATGCCTAAAGCATTAGTTTTACATTTAATACTAAACTGCATCATAAAATTCACGACAGAACTCTCATTTTGACAAATATAGTTCATAAATAAAGCCAGTGAGCAACTCATCAATATATATATATATTCATGGATGCGACTGGAAATTTGTGTATTAACTTAAATTGTCTGTACCATTTTGGCTTTAACACTGAAATGAACATGGACCAGAACATGCCAGTATCTTGTTTAATATTTATTGCAATATGACTGCATGTATATTTAGTATACATATATACCTTTAAAATTACAAGCATAGATACACAGAAGTATTAAATTAAAATACATTTCCTCCAAACAGAACAACAAAACATAGCAAATTATTTCACCAACTACAATCGCAGCTACATGCAAAATAGTTGCTTAACTCAGTATCAAAATATTATGACATAAATACAAACCATTCAGACCAAGTACCACAATAAGATCCAGTCATCTAATATAACTCAATCATCGTCATTTATACATGTAATATAACATGGAAAGAATTAGTGAGGAAAGACATGATAACACTTGGATTAATGAAGGAGATAGCATTTCATAGAATAGATAGGAGGAGGAGGGGAATACAAGAAGAGATGAAGAACCCAAGAGTTTTGTTAGAGGCCTGAAATTGTTTGTGAAATGGCTTGGTTGTTGCTGCTACTATATATATCGCTATATAAATTTCTATTTCATTCTATTAATCAAATTAACATGAGATAAGGAAATGAGTTCTTATCGTCGTGACAGCCATAAAGAATAAAAAGATTTTATGAAAAAAAAAATGAAATTGACAAATCAGGAAGCTAACAGATGCAAAGCCAAAAAAAAAGGGGGGCAAGCAAATAAAGGTCGTCTAAGATACCACACCAAAAGTATGTAGTGCAAAGGTGTCATAATATTTGGAATAGGGACTGTAGAAGCAATACATTCTGGATACAGCCAACACAAACAAATTAACCATTTGATGCTTCATACCTATCCACTTATAAAATGGCAATTCTATCTGGAAAGAAATGACACAGCAGCATGGACACTCCACTTCCCAGAAGTTTAATGCAGCCCCTCTACATCTTTGTTAAGTTTGCCATTGATCGTGTATGTTTACAATATAGGTGGATATTATATTCATAAATCTACCTCCATATATATAACCAGGCAACCTGCTCCTTTTGCAAATCACAAGAAAGCAATGTGCAGAGAATGTGCTTGCATCACATATGAATAAAGTACCTTAAAAGCTTTCAAAAATCCATCTTCCTCCTCATCTTCCGAAGCAGCATCCTCCTCTCCAACTTGATCACGGTCAAGTAATCTAGAAGGGGAACATACTACACTAAGGATCTAAAGCAAGAACAGTTAAATGCTAAAAGACCAAGAGAGGAACAGAAACTAAACCTGTCTATAGCGGCATCATCATAATGAATCTGGCGAGATTTTCCAGCTTCATCATTCTCATCAGCAAACAGCTCTTTTGAGCCATACCTTATGATGTCATCCAACTCTTCCTACAAAAAATATATGATTCCAATTTCGTCAAATCTCTATGTTTCGTTGCTGAATTTACTTCTTGAGCACATCTGTACATCAACCTGAACTCTAAATTACATTGTAATCATAAAAAGTTTAACTTGATGTATGTATACCACATCATTGGCAACACTAAAAGTATACGAAAACCAGATTGAGAAAAGTGATAAAATAAGATAAGAAACATTACTCTACGGGTAGAAGTCTGAGGGCTGTTTACCCAAGGGCACCCTTGGAAGATGTGCAGTTTGAGTAGAGTTTTTTTCAAGAAGAAATTTAGAAAATTATTAGAACACCACCAACTGCTTCCCACCACAGCTAAAAGTTTAAATGCATTGCCAAGTTGATGAAGCTCGGTCAAATATACACTAAGCATCATAACCAATGGGGATATATCTTGGAAATTGACACAACGATCAATTGTTTGCTAACATCTTAAAATCAAGGAGGGGCAGAAATTATGAGAGAGCAGCACAGTGCATGAGGCTCCTACCCTTGCAGGACCTCGAGGGGGTCATCTATGTACAGAGCCTTCCCCCTGCTTCTGCAGAGAGGCTGTTGTCATGTAAGATAAAAAAATGTACTGTTGTCATTTAAGATGGTTAGAGTAGGAATACAAGTTGAAAAGTCAGCCGAATAAGCTAAAGTATTTCTTAGACTAAATACACCAACATACTAGTAACAACACTTCTAAAACAAAGAATACACCAAAATTAATATAAAACTAATTAAGATTGATCACGTAACAGTGAAGATATGCAATCAGATGGACATGAAAAAAAAAATCCAGAAAACAAAGGAACGTGTTACAAACAAATTTGTAAACAACAGTGTCTAATTTTGTCATTAAACTGCATAGATTGATATTTTTCCAATAATGTGTATGACTATCAAAATGTCATTTGCAAGTTTGGTGCATACCTGATTAATGTTTTGGGCCTTTAGCCTACCTACAACTAAATGCTCTAAAATCATTTTCTTTTTGGTCATCTGCATCATCCTTTCTTCAATGGTTCCTCGTGTAACCAGCCTGTAAATCAACACCTGCAAAATCAAAATAATGTGCCTCAAATAAGGAAGTCAACAAGGGCAAAATACAATCTGCCAGAACATTAGTGATGAATAATATTTTAACCTTGTTGGTTTGTCCAAGTCGATGAGCTCTAGCCATTGCTTGTAGATCTGCGTGGGGATTCCAGTCACTACAAAAGGAAAATTTCATCAGCAAATTTACAAGTTGAAAACAGAAAAACCTGTAGAAGCAGAAAGTTTAAGGATTAATGTTACCAATAGTACACGCTCTCGTTAACATTTCAAAAATATTTCAGGAAAATCATTTCTTTTGTTGATTTATCATTGTAAATGTGGCTTGATACCTTAAATCCATACTACTCTCCTTTCAATTATATTACTCTCCATGATGTTCAACTCCAGCATTACTATAAGGCTCGAACTCATCAGTATCTCCAATATTCATAAAGTCACTAATCAAGAATTTAACATGATTGTGAAAAGGGCAGGTTCCATAGACCAATCCAGTTTTTAGATGAACTGGAGCACCATTCAGAAATTGTCAAAACTGGGTTTGTCCGAACCTAAAGTAATCTTGATTTTTCGTTTGCAAAGACAGAGATTGCTTGTACGGAAGCCTAATAATTATGTAATACGGCAGGGGTTTATATAGATATTCCAGCTAGGAAATCCTAAATATGAGATAAGGACCTTAGTAATCTAAGTTCTAGTATGATCTTTTAGTCTAGTTATTATGTCCTCAATTTCTTGAATCCTCCTTAAGATCCTCTCGGAATACTTTTTTAACCAAATTAAACTCACAGGACTTGAACCTACAACTAACTAGTTAATGGACGACTACTCTACTACTGGAGCCAAACTCAGACAATCTTTGTGGATTAGCAATGCTCTTTACAGCTTCGCATCAAATTGTAATTGCCATTGGAGCACGTGCGGCCCAGAATGACTCCCGGCAATTAGTAGTAAGCTAATGAATGTGATATTTTTATGTCGGCTATCTCCACACCACCAACGGACCCAGCCGGATAAACCAGTCAACAACCCAGTTTGACCACCAGTCCAGTTTTTGAAACATGGGAATTTTCTATTATAGGACACATCACACACAATCACCGTGTCGGATTTTACATTACATGGTTGCTTGTTATCAATTCCACTTCCATTTCATTCCAACAAATGGATTAGTTATAACATTAATACCTAGCAAATTCGCATTTCCTAAACACATCTATCAACCTATTTATGCAATTATCAGAGGTAAAACTTTACCTGTCATATATAATAACTGTGTCAGCAGTTGCAAGGTTTATGCCCAAGCCTCCAGCTCTTGTAGAGAGTAGAAAACAAAATCTGGATGAATTTTTGGCATTAAACCGATCTATTCGTATTTGCCTTTCGGCACCACCAACCTTGCCATCTATACGTTCATACTGCCATTCCTGCAAATCAAGAAAACAACCCATATGCATAAACAATTCATTAACTTATCATCCTAGGAACAAAATGTATTGAAGAGTATAGACAAAAAATACCTTATAAGAACAATAGTCTTCTAGCAAGTCAAGCATGTGCTGAAATTGTGAATAGATTAGAACTCTATGTCCTTGCTCTTTGAGTTTCACCATCAATTTGTCCAACAGTTGTAATTTTCCAGAAGATTCCACAAGCTGTCTGTCAAACATAAAGACAAGGCAAATAGGAAAAAAATGTAATTGACAACCAATTATTAGAGTTTGGCACATCTATGAAAAGAAAGAACTCGATCAAGTAGCTTTCTAAAGTAACATGGAAAGTACAGAACAAATTCATCACCCAGAAAACAGCCCTTGTAGAAACACAAAAATGACTGGAAATATCAATAATTTTAGGTTTATGATTACTTGTAGGCTTCCTTTGCATCTTCGATATCTGGTTCAACTCCTTCTAACATATAAGCATGACAACAAAGCTTGCGCAATTCCATAACCACATTGATAAGGGAAATCTGACACAAGAAACATTTTATCAAGATTATGAGCCACATATAATAACTGTACACTCTTCGAGAACAAATGCAAACTCACCTGTGCACCACCACGGCGAGTTAGTATTTGATAGTTACGAGTCAGAATTGCCTTATAGTATTCTTTCTGCTTGCTACTTAAATCAACACGTAAAATAAGTTCCTTTTTTGGAGGCATGTCCTTCAGGACATCTTTCTTCACCCCTGCAGTTGCATCCAAATTTCAAGCTATAATAAGTAACCCCAATGTAAAAATGATAAAATGAATGGGAAAAAAAAAAAAAATCAGTTTCCTATTTTATTATAGGTGTACGAGAGAAAACAAATTAAGCAAGCCCTCAATTTCATTAAATTTAACATTTTCAAAACTACCAGCAGAAGCTGAAGTTGTTGGAACTGATAAAACCAAATCATTATTTTGCTTTAAACATGTACTACCTCCGTTTCTAAATAATTGTCGATTTCAGGGCTACTCACAGATTAGAAATTTCCGTGAAATGACCCATTTAACCTTATTTAATTGTTTGATTAGTCATTAAAATTACTACTCCTGATCATTCATTTCTTTAACTTGTTGAAAAAATAAATCAGTAGTATTCAATTATTCATTAACTAACTTGGAAAGATAAAAGAGGTATAATTGGAATGGTAAAATGACACTTATAATGAAACAATTTTTTCTTCTAAAACGCCATTTATTCAAAAAGGAGGCAGTGCAAGGCAAGTTAAGAATGAAAACCAATTTATCTCATTAGGCGTGAGATCTATACTTCTTAGAAGATGTGGAGCCAACATTTTATGAAGCCTTGAAATCTGCTCCTCTTGATTGATATCCTTGAACTCTTCTTGGAACTCCTCCAAACTACCAAACTGCAAGTATATGAACATCAAAGATTGAGAAATGTTCAACTTTCATGCAACTTATCTAGTAATTAACAAGAATTGAACTATCCTCCATGAAGCTTCCTCATCTTTTCTTTCGTCAAAGAGGATAAGACTTTGAAGTTTTTTTCATCTGTAGTACCACAGCATGACATGAGCGTGAAAGGGGTTCAAGAATTTTTAGAATGGCTAAAAATCATTTATTTTGGCTTTCGACTCCATATTGTAGGGTGGACCTCAAAAGATACGAAAGATCTCCCTCCAAGCCGTACATACAACTTTCACGAATACAGCTTTTCACAGAATTCCATATGTATCTATGAGAGACAAGATATTTACCTTTCCAGCATCAAGGAAATGCATGAGCATGAAAAGTTCATCCAGATTGTTCTGAAAATAAACCAATGAATTCTCATAAGATTGAGACCAACAAATACAGCATATGCAACCAATCAAGATAAAACAACACTACTTATAGGAACCAGTTTTACTTCAAAAAGAGATGGAGTATTTGAATATCTTTTAAAAAAATCAGCTTTGCTGCTTTACTGAGAATAGGAAAGAGATGGGCAGTTTCAAACACCATTACAAATATATTCAAAATTGCCATCCTGAACAAAGCTGAATAGATGTCAGCATCCGAACGACCTAACCAGGCTTCTATTACCATTTACAGCACACAATTCAAAACAAAATAACTAAACTCAACAAAAGCAAAAGGAGCAGAAAATAGAATGGAAGTATGGAACTACGGTAATAACCACATTATACAAGATTGTAGAAACAATGGGGGGAGGGGGGTATTTCAGCATAACTATCACGACGTCAAACTTGCACCCTGTGCAAAACACTAAAGGTCTGCAAGTCAACAAATAATATTGATGTAGCCCAAAGTTTAATTAGCACACAATTGTAATAAAAATATATAATAAAAAAGACAAGCAGAAAAAGGTGCAAATAAAAATGAGTATCTTCACAATTACCTCGACCACAAGCACTTTCCAACTACAAAATATATTGTTATTACAAAAAACAAGGTGTCTTAGCAAAACTTTAAGCTTTGCAAGCCTATCAAATAAGATCTGAGGTTGAGCCAGTCTAGTTTCTCAGGTACAAACCACATCTAGGTTACATTTTTACCAAACCTCAAAAATAAGGCATGACTTTTAGAATACCTTATAAGGTATTTTATGATCAAAATTTACCATCATGTGTTTTTATTTTCAAAGTAACATATGTTTGAAATCAGCCACAATGATATTAATACAAAAGTCAATAAAGAATCAGTGTTGTCCAAGATAAAGGGTCTATTCTCACCTAGGTATCAAGCATTACAACTTACAACCAAACTATAGTTCAGCTAGGGGTTCATTTAGAACCATCCATAAAAGAGCCAAGCATACAGCCTAATTGCATCACGGTAAACAGAATCCATCCACCTCCATAGGTAGCCCACATATGTTATTTGGACTTCCAAAATAAATAAATAAATTATTTCAAGAAAAAAAGTAAGATAATAGAAATGATGCGAAAAAGTTAACAGTACGGAGCATGCTTACAAAGCATTTATAGATGACATTCAAATGGGTAATAACTTGAAATATGCCAGCAAAGTTGTTAAGCTTTGATTTGAGACAAAAACTAATAATGGAGGCAACACAATAGTACTAGGTCTATGCAGAACAATGGTCATAATCTGAAATAAACCTGAAGAGGTGTTCCAGTCAAAAGCACACGGTGTCTGCTGGAATACTGCTTCAACGAAATAAACAATTTTGAATCCTTATTTTTTAGACGATGACCTTCATCAACAATCTGCATACAGATATCAGCAATAAGGATCAATGAAATAAAGAAAATTAGCAATTTACTTGACTGAATGCAATACTTTACGTCTTTACCATGCACTCCCACTTTATTGGTTTCAGTGATGCTGTGTCAAAATTAATCATCTCATATGATGTAAGAAGTACATCAAATTTAATCCTGTCTTGCTTGTTTTCACCAACAATATGACCAGATTTCTTTTTCTTAATCTTCTTATGCTTTTTTGAAAAATAAAATTCATATTCCCTTATAACAGCACGAGCTTGAGAAGAACCAACATACATAACCTGCAGCAAATAGACTTTCTTTCAGGATTAATTTTTTGTGCCAACAATGACTAATTGAATATTTCCATTTACGTACAACATTCATATGAGGTGCCCAAGTAGCAAATTCTCGTTCCCAGTTGCGCAATGTTGAAAGTGGAGCTACTACTAAATGTGGAGAGAGGTTCTCTTCATAAAGGGATGCTAGAAAAGCAATACTTTGAATAGTTTTGCCTGCAACCAAAAGAAAACAAAAGCAATTGCACCTTCCAATCATCATAATGTATAGAACTCTTCCAGAAAAAAGAAAAAGAAAAAAAAGAATAGTACATACCAAGACCCATCTCATCAGCAAGTATCACATGTGTTTGTTTAGAATAAGAGAAACGTAGGAAATTCAGACCTTCAAGCTGATATGGATGTAGCGAGCCTTCATTTACACCACAATACACTCAAACTCAGATATACAAGGCTAAATAACATAACCTTCAAGCATATAAAGCAAGCCAAGCTGCAGAAAGAATATATCAGAATAAACAATGTACCTCCTCCAGAAAGAAACTCAGGACTCTGTTCATACTGTTGAAATTCTTTTTGTTTCATCTTAGATTCAGAACCCTCTCCATGACTGTTCTTTTGCTTACTAGAAGCCAGTTTGCGAGACCTAGACTGAATTCTATGAAATTTTTCTATTTCAGGCTGGAAAGCAAAAATATCCGACTCAAATTCCCAGTAACACTCATCATATGGAAGTTCCTTCCACTTAACAAGATATTCTTTCTCGTCGTCATCTCCCCTGCAGCATTTAATAATCAGTCCCCTTCCCATCCAGAATATATTTCCAAAAATAAGAAAAGCTTGTGAATTGGCTACTTTACAAGCAGAATAACAAAGCAAAATGAAATCAATCATAAGTTGGTTAAGAACCATATCAGAATCAATAAAATGGTAGTTCATCACGATTGCTGGAAATATCCATATCAATGACATGTAGCTCAGCTTAATGCAAAATAGGTTACTAGGTCAGAAGGCATAAATCTAATCACGTAAGACAAAGTGAAGTTCTCATAAGACAATATTCATAAGAGATGCATACAATATGAAAACTAGACGTCAAATAAAAAGAAAACCAGCAACTATCAGCCCAGGGCATTGGATGATTCATGGGACTGAGCCAGTGTGCATCAAGCGCACATAAGATCACAAAGGCAAGCTTAAGTCTGATGTGAAAGCTCTATACCAAGAGCTAAGTTTTATGGCAAATGGTACAATTGCAACAGTGTACATCTCAAGGCATCTGAGAATATGACTGATTTCTAGTCAAGGCAACATCAAAACTAAGAAGGATGTAGTAATATATAAACATCTTTTGTTTTGCAAGTGTGCTAATAGAGTAATAACACAAAGTTGCTCCTCAAACACCTTGTGCACGCACAAAAATTGCCCATTTCTCATATTTAGACATAGCAAAAGCAATTTTTTTGCTTCATGAAAATTCATTCCCGTATTTGAGGGTTCACTTTGCACTAGCTCAAAGAATTTCAAATATAGGAGCCACTGACATTCAGTTCAAGTTTGAGTTCCAAAAGCATGATAAGAAACATAGCCTATATATTCCACAATGATAACATATTTTAAGATGGTTGAACCTGCAAGCAAGGATTCGATCAACAGTCGTCCACTCAGGTCGGATGGCAACAAATTCATCCTCAGCTTTATTGTTTGATGACATTTGACGATGGAAATTGTTTACTTTAGTCTTCAAACGAGGATGAGACTTGAAAGCTTTTAGGAACTCTTTCTCCGGTACCCTGAGGAGAAGAAAAAATAGCGAGTATACGATCACTATCAAATGCACAGAGTGGAGAAAAGGCACTGATAGAAATATGGGGTATAGTCGAATAAAGGCTACTAGCCAAAACAAGGAATACAGCAACACACTGCACCATGGTAGCACATATATTTTTCTGCAGTGTTAAGAAATTTAACACACACCATTAGAATTGAAGACACAGATTAGGTCTGAAAACACACACACACACACACAATCTGTGAATGTTGCTAACTATTACCAGATGCAATGCAGATAAGATAATCCCTTCCACTTCACAAGATATTGTTTTACAAATATTTGCTTTGAGCCCAATTTAGAGGCATCACTATCACCAGCTACAGTAGGCCGCATTTCACAGTCCAGTATCTTGTCAATATCATTCAAGGGGCTTACCTGTAGAGAAAATCATATATACTCCGCTATTTATTTAAGAACAAGGTATGTATGAGTACAAGATAAGTAATAAAGTTCCAAATGTATAAAGGAGCCATACACATTCAGGACATCTCCAATTGCCAGGAAGAGAAGCTTTCAGTGGTGGAACCAAACACTTTGGATGGTATGAATAAGTACAAGTTTCACAACAAAGTAGATTGCTGCTTTGCCCACAAGCTTGACATGAATCATCTTTCTATTTATGGAAAACAGGAAAAAATTAAGAAAATTAATTCAAAATTACAATATATTAAAATAAGAGTGTATAGCAACATGCCAACCAGCCACTGAAAAGATAGGTCAGAAGCAAATTCATAAGATTTTATTTCTCAACGTAACAAAGGGATTTGTCATAACTTTCTATCACAATTTTTTTTCAACATCATTTTTAAAAATATGAAATAGTAAGTTTTTATTGCCAATCATCTACTATGATGCTTTATCAAATTCATATCACTGAAAGGTATTCAGCAAGGAATCACTTGATCTTTTCTTTAGTTATCTTTAAAGTCCGATGCATAACTACACGGCTAAATAAATTATTGACAATAAACTTTTGCAAGACATTTGTCAAGCGTAATTGTGCTTGCCTAGCAGCGGCTACCAAATTGTGTTTTGAATGAGCGCTCATGCTAAATTGCTCAAAGAAACAACTAGTATCTACTATTCAGTGACAATTAACAAATAATTTCATGAAGTTTTTAAGCGAATCCAAACTAATTCAGGCATTAGGGAAAAGAAGAATGTATAAAAAAAAATGTACATGAAAGTGCACTGTGAACACATGTATCAGAGTTAACTTGATTCCTGCAACATTTGTTCTCGTGAAGGTAGGATTGATCATCTTTTTAAGGGTTTTTTATTATAAATTCTTCCTCTTAAATTTAAAACTGCTTTCAAATGTGCCATGAATTATAATTAGTCATAGCATGCATTCATCTAACTTTAGTGTAAACTAACCATAAATCAAATCATAAAGAGTCATAGCCTTAAATTGAGAGCAAAATCTTGCGGTCAACGTTCAGGTTCCAAATGCATTAGCGAATATATTCTTGTTCTTGCAGTCTATTCAGCAACATTTTGGGATTATTTAAGCAGTAAATAAAAATAAAGAAATGAGAAAGGAAAGGAAACAAACCGTATCTTCCCTCACTATCTTTTCAAACTTTTCTTGAGCTGCCCCAAATTTTTTTGGATCAATATACCCCTCGTCATCTGATTCATCTATATGATAAATAGGTTTTCGGTCTGACCTAGCCCGAAGCCTCTCAACCAAACTACTCATTTCTTCTACATGATAAAACATGGAAAGTGTTCTTAATGAAATCATGACCCCATACTAAAAGACAAATTATAAAAAAAAAAAAAAAAACTAAAGCCCAAGGATTCATGTACATGACCCCCGCACCAGCCAAAGGATTGATCTGGTTATGAACAAGGAAGGCACATAGAATTCAACATAAAACCTCATGGAACATGCACATACACACAAACAAGTAGAAAAATCGTAGCTTGAAAAGGAATCTCAATGCCAATTTCCAAATATGAAATACCCTAAAACCCGCGTCACAAACAAACTGTAGGAGCAGAAATTCAAAGCGAAGCATACTAAAATTAGTAAAATACCACACTCAACTCACATGGCAGCAACAGAAGCCCCCAGAGACACACGGAAACAAGCAGCCACACGACGATACTCTACATCAGAGCATGTATTTGTGCAAAAACACCATACCCATTACCCAAAACCTCGAACAAAAATTAACCCAGAAAAAAGAGCTAAAAATTTATGGGCCATTATCAGGATTCTACTGATACAAAGCAATTTATGGAGAATGGCAGTAAAGT
>JAYMTA010000305.1:0-31835 GCA_036897625.1 Pelargonium cotyledonis | reverse complement strand
AAAAAACAAAATTTTGAAACCAATTTCGTATTCGAATTTCACACACACACATACATGTACATTCAAAACCAGTTGTGACGATTCAAATTTTGCATCGGGTTTGAGTTTATGTTTTCAATTCGAATTTATAATTCAAATATGATCTCGAAGGAGTTTGGGTTAAATGAAATCGAATTTTGAATTTAATTAACTTATATATCCACATACCCCCACACATATGTACATTCAAAATTAATTGTGACAATTCAAATTTCTCATTGAATTTGAATTTATGGTTTTGAATTCGAATATATAAACATAAAATCGAATCCGATCCGAAAAAAGTTCGGATTAGATGAAATTGAATTTAATTAACACATATATATAGACACACACATGTATATACATTCAAAATCAGTTGTAACGATTCGAACTTCGTATAGGATTTAAATTTATGTTTTCGAATTCAGATTTGCATACATAAATTTCAATCTGATCCGAAAGAAATTTGAATTAGATGGAACCATATTTAATTTAATTTAATATATATAATTCAGATCCATTAAAACTCGCGGCCCGTTTCAACAAGTCTACACATGAGCAATTATAGTTATTTTAATCACGAATAATAATTTTTTTATGTAAAAAATTATAGCGCTTATCAAATTTTAAATGAAAATTAATGTTTTTTTTGCATAATTATTTAGGTATGTGTAAAAGTGCAAATAACTTAATCAATTTCATTTTTAACATTTTTTTTTATTTTTGTTAACTAAATAATAACAATTGAAAGAAATTAATTTTTACTCTCGCACTTTAGTTTATTATCCAAACAATATTAAATGAGAATGACAACGACAATAACAATGAGAATACAAGAAATGAGAATTGAAATGAGAATTGAAATGTGATTCCTTCACATTCTCATCAAAATTCTAATCAAAACGCAGATTTATTCTAATTTGGTATGACATGTGAACTGAATTACGAATTTTGGGGACAATTTAGCTTCAAAAAGAGGATCTCTCAAAATTTAGTTCTTTTATTTTTCACAATCATACGTTCTTTTAATTTTAATTACAATAATGTACCTTTCCACATTGTGCAGTATAAGATTTTCCCTTTAAATGAGGCTGGTCCGAACACAATTGTTAAGCTATCAGATTTTGACTTGGTCAAACACTCAAACCTCAAATGGGCCATGATACAAGCCCTAAACAATGTTCTAGCACTGCAATAGATCACACATGTTTAGCCTCCGGCCATGACCTCGGTAGTCCGCAGTCTTACGAGGCTACTATATCTGGTTGACCTCTCATTCGTCGCGGGTCTCCATTGAGACTCGGCAAATTACATGTTCACTCAATCCCGACCAAGTTGCCCCGCGTCAAATGCAGCGTTCCTCAATCGTCCCTGGCTATCCATGGTGATTTCTTGCCCTCTGCCTCCGCAGAAGCAATGTGTAATTTTTGTAAGGAGCTTGGAATCCAAGCGACAGGGTCGGAACTAGAGGCTATAGAATATCTTCGCCTCATCCAAGCCGCTTCATTTTAAGGACTGATTTTATTCTTAGTCGTCGATCGTGTTGTTAGTTCCTTCCATTTTAAGTTTTGCATCTATGCTCATTTTTTAGCTTGACTTGCTTCTTTTCGGCTTTTGTAGACGCGATTCTTTCTTGTCTTTCGCCTTTATGGCTTATCTATTTTGTACTTTTATTCTCTCTACTGGTTCTTTAATACTTGCTTATCAAAAAAAAAAAAAAAAAAGACATGACTACCTTACAATTTATTATGTAACTTTTGAATACATTCAATTTGGTAACTAGTAGGACTCGCCTGATTCAGGCAAGTATAACCCTCGACTCAGGATTGATCAAGTGCGATAAGGTGCACAATACAATTCTAACATGATAATATGTGAGTGGGTGATAACATGATAATAGGAGTATGTTTTCTCTCATTTTGACCTAAATCGACTATTGTTTTGATTCATATTTTCTCCGAGGATAGTGTATTTGTCCCTTCTGATAAATTTAATTCAATCACGACCCACTTTAGAAGACTCGTATATTGATTTCAATACTAGAATTAGAACGAATTCGAACACTAAGTTATGTTCGGTAGTAGTAGCGAATTACTTATGATATGGAAAAAAAAAATTAGTGTATGACAAGATTTTCTGATAATATATATTTTCTGATAATGGCTTGGTAACTTAGTGGGTAATGCAAAGTAGTAACTAGTAAGCAGCAAAGCAAACCATTTAAAAGAATTGGGTTGGTTTATGGTTGAGTTGAGCCAACCTACCTAATTTTCTTTCCCATTCAAATACATCCAATATTACCATTTTGCCCACATCATTAGAGCAATTGCTTTAGCTAGCAGCAGTTGACACAGTGGTTGCATGGTAATTAAACCCCAACAGCATGTCCATTATAAGCAACCAAGCAACCACCAACAGTTCGTTCATTAAAAGGCCGCCACTTCGAATACATCGCCATTGCAACACTCGTCGGAGCTTCCCAAGCTGCAACACACAAACAAAAAATAACTGATTTTTATAGTTCTACAAATTAACCAAAGCTACCGTTTTTTGTGCTTCAAAATTTCGTTTCCGACCTTGCTTTCTGTTTCTCCTTCCCCGATTGTGGTTGATCTGAGTATCTTTGGAGCTGCCATGGCTGCTATTGCCGGATCCAACGCCGTCGCGCTCAAATCCGCCGTTGTTGCTCACAGTTTCGGGAGCTGTGGAGTCCGGAGATTGGCTCATTTCCAGCAATGCTCTCCGGTTTCTGTCGGAGCCCGATCAGTTCAGCCCCTGACTCGGCTTGCCCTCCAATGCAGATCGAAGAGCTCGTTTGCTTCTTCAGGTATTTGATTCGTTACTCTCTGTGCGAATTTTTGTGTAAGCAATGTTGGTTTTGCTTTAGATGGTGATTGGTAGGTTAGTGCTGCTGGTTATTGAACAATTTGGAATAGTTTGGGCGGCAATTGAGTTGCAATAGAATTGGGGGAAAATATCGAGAATGCTCTATAGAAAAATTGAAGAGCAATGCACTTTTGTGAAAAGTAATTTGGTTTTGTGATGAAACGCTTTGGCAATTCTGAGAAGGACGTGTTTGGGAAATTACGGGATAGTTTGTGTATAGCTCAATAATTATTGAAATGGAGGACAAATTATAAATTTAATTCATTTGGTGATTAGGAAAAGTTAAGACCTTGTTGCTTATTTGTTGCAATCATGCTATACATGTTGACATTGTGGTCATGATCTTTGGATTAAGTGACACTGACAAGAGTTTTAGTGTATGGCACACTCCTTTAGTTCCTCTGGTTGGTGTTGCCATTATCTAGGTTATTGTTACATTGACACCACTATATATCTGATCTCCTTGACTGTGTTGGCACATGCAGGTGTGAGAGCTCAGGTTGCCACAATAGAACAAGCAAGCGTGGAAACAGCTCGAAGTGTGGAAGCTCCTATTGTTGTTGTGACCGGTGCCTCCAGAGGTATTGGAAAAGCAGTTGCATTGGCATTGGGCAAAGCAGGCTGCAAGGTTAGTGAATCTTCAGTATTTCTCTTCTCCCACTTGCTTAAATAAATATTTCCTCTGCTTTTGGTCAGGAATGATATCCCCGGTCATGATCTATTAAGGTTAACAGTATTTGGTGAGGTGTCAGGAGCCATCCCTCACGTGTCAAAATTCAAAATTTAACTAGTGATCTTTTCATCTAGATTCTAGACACTGTAGGTGTGGCTGCTCTCCAGCCCAAATAGAGGTCAGTTGTGAGGATTTGTCTCTTGAGGTACACTGAATTAATCATTATGCTTTTAGCAACTTATTGATTTTAGGTATATGGTGGCTGGATATGTGGCAGCTTAGTTTACACTTGAGGGGATATTGTTTCCTGTGTAGGACGTGTTATCATTTAAGCTGGATTTTTTTATTGATCAACTACAGGATAAGCCGTTTTATTGTGTTGTCATTGGATATCAAAAGCATGTATTCATGTTATATGTGAACGTGTGTTCAATTGGAATGTATAATATATACCTTTTGAATCCTACCTTGAATTATCTGGAATTCAATGTTTCAGGTTCTGGTCAATTATGCTAGGTCATCAAAGGAGGCAGAGGAAGTTTCAAAAGAGGTGAAATGGAATATACTTGTATAAATAAATCTATATAAATCATTCCATTCTTGCATAATTTGAATTTTTTGCAGTGCAGTGGTTCTATAGTGCTATGTAGATAGTCCCTAACGATTCTTTTCATAGTAATTTCTTGCAGATAGACGCATGTGGTGGTGAGTCTATTATTTTTGGGGGAGATGTTTCAAAGGAAGCTGATGTGGAAGCAATGATGAAAGCTGTAAGCTAATGTTACTTATTCTGATTGAGTGAGATTAATGTCTTGCTATTAACTGATATATTGTATGATTCTCACGAGTACAGGCAGTTGACAAATGGGGAACCATTGATGTCTTGATAAACAATGCAGGTTATTCAAACTTCACATCTTGTTTATGTGGTAGTTAGATGCCAATTATGGTTTCTAACTTACTTATCATGGTTTTAGGTATTACACGAGACGGTTTGTTGATGAGGATGAAAAAAACTCAATGGCAGGATGTTATTGATCTGAATCTCACAGGTGTATTCCTTTGTACACAGGTTTGTATATTTGAGACTTGACTATATGTGTACTGGTTTCTTCAACTTTCTTACTGGAACTGAGATAAGATATTCTTGACAGGCAGCTGCCAAAATTATGATGAAGAAGAAAAAGGTGAAATGGCATCCCATTAATTTCATGTGCCCGAAATGTCTACAAATAAGATATGACTTACATGCTTAAGCCTTGGTCTTCTTACCTGTCATGCTTCTATAATTGTTTATATGTTATTGTCCAAATGTCTTTCTTGTGGATCACTTTCCTCAATATTAATAAGCCTTTTGGATTGTGTTCTTGAAGACGCAAATTTTGAATGACATTCAAAGTATCTCAACATGCTTGCAATGTCTTATAGTGTCCTTTGATGTTATTTGGTTAACAGTTTTAAAAGCTTCTGGATTCTGCCAACATCCTAGCTACTCCCATTATGTATATCAACAAAATTATTAAATATACATTGTGTAGCCCTGTTGATAGTTGCGTTTACACTCCTTTTCCATCCAACTTCTATATTCCAGGGAAGGATTATCAATATAGCATCCGTTGTTGGTCTGGTGGGCAACGTTGGACAAGCAAACTACAGTGCTGCAAAAGCAGGGGTTATTGGCTTAACAAAGACTGTTGCTAAGGAGTATGCAAGCAGAAAGATTAATGTTAGTGACTAGATAAAGTACTTTTATTCTATTCGGATGCATTCGGAGATTCTAGTATTCAAATGAACTCAAAAGTAGTGGTTTATCCTTCCAGGTTAATGCTATTGCCCCAGGGTTCATTGCATCTGATATGACTGCCAAACTTGGGGAAGACATGGAGAAGAAAATCTTGGAGACCATCCCATTAGGTAAGAAGATATTATGGAACTGAGGATCTCCATGTCCACCACCATATAAATATGACTGTTGAAAAGTATGTGATTTGTATACTTGTCAATGAGGAATTAATAATTTCTATTAAATACGCAGGGAGGTATGGCCAACCAGAAGAAGTTGCTGGACTGGTGGAATTCTTGGCCCTTAATCCCGCATCTAGCTACATGACCGGACAGGTAAGAATTCTGCCACTTTATCATTTACTTGTGCTTTAAGATTCTACTGGAGAAACTCGTGAACTTGCCCATACCGTAATGAGGCACGAATTGTATGCATGCTTGCACTCCATCCATTACCTTTGAGTGCTGAGATTGGGCCTGATTATATGATATCCAATTCTCTGTCATTACATTGCATTATTAGATTCCATTTGGGATTCTCAGTTACATATCGGTGTCATGCAGGTCTTGACCATCGATGGAGGCATGGTTATGTAAGATCACCAATCTAACTGAGCCAGCGAATGACAGTTCGCCTGTGGGAGATCTGTTCGGGAAGTTTTTTTGGCTTAAGATACAATAACATAATAAGGAACACTAGTAGTCTCATTTTAATGTAACTTTGGTGAAACGTTGTTTACTAAAATCAGCTGAAGGTATCTAATGCGTTTAACATCATCTTGTTTAAGATTTTAGCAAACTCTGATGGAGACGTTGATGAAATCATAAACCACATAGACGACTTTATCTAATGTGTAGTTAATCTTTTGCTTTCACAACATGCTGCTTCTACTTATTTATCTAAAATTCTATTCCAATTGCTCATGCAACGACAATTTGGACCCGCAACCTGAAATCCGATCTGACCAACCTTCAGGTTGGGTCGGGTTAGCCTGGAAACCAACCCGACCCGACTGAACCAAACCCAATCTGATCTGCAAAAATTGCCACCTCCTTACACAACCTTGAGCTCTTTGATATGGACATTTTTATTTAATCCGACCCACCTATGTTGTAGGAGACAATTCCTTGTTAAACTCAACTTCCGTGTACTGTAAGGTAAACAACTACTTTTTCCTATTTCAAATCTTTTCGTACTTCAATTATACATAGAGAATAAATATCCGGAATATCCTTTATATACACAGATATTCCCTAACGTTTCCGTGTATTTACCATCCTGAGCCATTGGTTTCATTACTTCTCTGGATTTTCTTGGTCACTATCTTCAAGAAACCAACCATGGAAGTCCAAATTCAGGCAAGCACAATGTATTTTATCAATAATCTTATATTGTTCCTGGTCGTGTATTTCTTCGGTTACTCTGTACTTTTCGAAAGATGTCGCCCCAAGGACCGTCTACAAGCCTCGAGCTGTCTCATCTCTCTGCTCCATGGCACGCCCGTGCTTCTCATGGCCATCTATGAACTCCAAACCTCCCCGAGCCCAAGCACATTCGCTTCTCGAAACACGAAGACCCAAAACTTTGTGCTCGAATACAGCATCGCATATTTCACAATTGATCTCTTGCATTACCTCCTCTTCGTCCCCAGCGATGTCATTTTCATAGCCCACCATTTGGGGGCATTGTACGTGATGCTCACGTGCCGTTACGTTGTCAAACATGGAGCTGTGGCGATCCTAGCCATCCTCGTACTCGCCGAGGTCACCAGTCCTGCCCAGAATGTGTGGAGCTTGTCCGGTTTGCAGAGGACACGAGTGGCTTTAGCTGCTAAATTGTATGAGAACTTGTGTGTTCCTTTCTTGGCCGTGTATTCACTGGTTAGAGGGATTGTAGCGCCTTTGTTTGTGCATAAGATGGTGGTGTTTTATCTGTCCGGAGCTGCGGATTCGTTGGTTCCAAGGTGGGCTTGGTGTTCTTGGATGGCCGTCACTGTGATCGGAGTGGCGGCGAGCATTCCATGGGTTCTGAATCAATGGAAGGAGTGGCACAGAGAAAGAGAGAGGAACCGGGAAGTTATAATAAGCAAGCTTAGCTAGAAGGGAACAACCATCATCGAGACAAGTTTGCTTGTTTTTAGGTCTCATATTCGAGTCTCGATTTTTACGCTTACCGATAAAAAAAAAAAAAAAACTTAGCTAGTAGGTCCTTTGTTTGAGTTCTTTTAGACGTACATATATGATTATTATTTAGTTGAATATTTTCTAATTTTACCGAGCTTTTCTCCTAACAAAATTTGTATGTAAATTCTTTTCGAAGAAAACAAACATTAGAAATAAGCTTTCTGAATCTTGACGAAGGCAACTCTCTCACTCGGTCTTTCACCAAAGTTTTCTCTTTAAACCACATTCACTTGTTCAATATATGCTAGTATGTTTTTTTTTATTGTTGGAAGTTTTGTTTTATCTTCTCTGATTATTCACTGAAAGTTGTTTTTTTTTTTACTTAATGAGTGGTGTGATAGAGTCTCGAGTTATTGAAGCAATTATACTTATAGGCAAATCGTAAGTCGGGGTGAAAGGGAGATATTTGTGAAATCTAATGCACTTCATCAAGACCGTAAAGGCCAGATGGGAGTATAACAGTGTCTTCAATTTGATTGTGGAGTTTTGTTAGTAACTCTGTAAATCAGGTTTGTCGCCTTTCTACAAAATTTCAAATTTGTCAATGCTCCATGAAAACAAAAATTACACTATTGTTATTAGATATCAGCTCTCAGAGTCTTGACAGCAAATTCAACAGAATAACAATCCTTAACAGACTGAACACATTGCTCTTGCTGCACAAAATTATGCAGGAACAAACAAGCTATAGAAACTGTATATATTCATCATGAAGATTAAACAGTTAACGAACTGACCCGCTTGAAACTCTGCATTGGTCGCGTATAGGTGCCGATGGACTCTTCCACTGCCAGGCCTTGAGCACCAAAACAGAAGTACTGGTTCATCATCTTTTTGTTCAACGAAGCCTGTCTGTTCTTGTAGCTCATTTGCTGTGATTTACCGTTGAATAATGATGGCTCCACCAGACCATTAGGCGAAGACATGACTGATCTTGAAAGCGTAGTTGAAGGCGTCTGATCAGACGCGACAGCGAGATGTGGAGTAGCGTTGATGACACCGTGCATTAGCCCGAAAGCATAACTCCTTTTCGTGGATGGACTCGGGGGAAGATTGCTTCTGCTAGAAACCGTCCTTTTGTTAGGAAACAAGACTGAGGATTTTGAGTATCTTTCCCGAAGAGGGATTGGACTGCACATGAACAAATCCGAGGAATCATAGCCACCCAATTCTGCGCGGGAAGCTTTTTTCTCTTTCCCTCTCGGCCACCTAAGGAGGCTTCTCAACTGCTTTGCTGCGTAGTTCACAGAACCCGGTTTCTTGCTATCAGACAAGTCGTTTGGAGAGTCGATAGGGGCTATTTCACTGGAGCAAGAGCACGATTCGATGCTCGCTGCATCATTATCAGACGCGCCATCAATATCCATGTACAAGTAAATCTCAGCATCCGGGACTCTGAAAGAAGTCCCAGGACTTGTCCCGATCCCCTGCATTTTCAAGTGAGAAACAAGTGCGTTTCTTGCCTTCGAATCCTGACAGTCTGAGATCCCGCCCGCTGATATCAGTTGCTTGATCAAGATCTCGGAAGACGCTGATTTAGGCCGTTGCTTGAGAAGATCGAGAGGGGTCATGCCTTCAGCATCCCGGATATTCAAGTCTATTGATGGCACGGTCATGAGAAGCTCAACGACATTGGATTGAATGTTGTCAGCTACAGCTACATGAAGAGCAGTCCTTCCATCGTTGTTCGTTGTGTTGATGATATCTTCCATGTCGAGTAACTTCCCGCAAACGAGCTTCTCCATTAGCTCGATCTGCCTATCCAATCTCCGAAAACCTGGGGTTCGGAAACCAGCCACTGCCATGTGAAAGAAGGTGTCTCCATACTTGTTGGTTAAAGCGGCTAGTGAGGGACATTGATGAACTAGAAGCTCTACCACACCCAAGTAGCCTCTATAAGCAGCCACATGAAGTGCTGAATTCCCTTGATTATCAGTGGAAATGATGGTATCATGGGATGCAGCTAAATACTTAACTACCTAAAACAAATCAAAGATGGATCATAAGTATAAACACTGAATTGGTAAATCCATTCCAAACTTGTTCAATAAATACATCAATTTGTGCAAAAACTAGGAGTAGAACTGCAAGAAGCGCACAATTATATAGAGCCAGCAATTTGTGCGTGTCTCGTGGAAAGTTGTTTGTGTGTTCCACGACCCAATGTGAACACAAACACGACACGTTTATCACGGTTACTTAATGGGCCGTGCTGACACGACACAATTAAACCATTGCATATATATCTGAAAAATATGAGTACCTCAACCTGGCCTCTACCAGAGGCTGTGTGCAGAACAGTAGAGCCCTGAGCATCTCTATAAACCAAAACATCAGAGCAATCCCCAAGAAGCTCACTCAAAACCTCCAAGTTCCCACCTCTTGCTGCAGCATGAATGGCTCTGTTCATCATCTCCCACTTGAAAACTGAAGTGTCTTCACCCACTTTCCCCTCCAAATCTCCTCCTCCATTGCTATGAAAACATTTTGGAGATATTGAGGAATCGAGCAGAAGCCTATATACCTCAGATTTCTTGCTCCTGGCGGCGGCGTAAAACAAATCAGTAACACCATACTCTCCTTCCCCAAACACAAGTAGAGGGTCTCTCTCCAGCAACTCCTTGACGAAACCAACATCCCCAGCTGAGGCTGCAGTGTACAGGAACCACCCACCATAACCGGCTCGGATGAGAGAGTTGTGACCTTTCTTTGGTTCACATTCATGGAGGAGCTTCCTTGCAACCTGGGACCGGCACTTGGCAACATCATGGAACTGCTCCTCGTCGTCCCAGACGGTCTCCAGGCGGCGAATCCGCCTCAGGGAGGTGAGCTTGATGAGCAGATTGGTGTCAAGGTGGAGCAGCTCACTCACCAGATCATAAAGGCCATTGGCAGCTGCCCAATCAATCGGCGACGCGTACCACCACTGGTCTCCGGTGCTCTCCCACCGCAGAGGGAAGTATGATGGTGGCATTATTGTAATTCAACAACTCACAAACAAAAATGGAAGCTTTCTGGAATTCAGCAACAACCCAGTTCAGAATTCAATGATATACTGAGAGAGAGAGAAAAAAATAGAAGCTTTCTGGATATCAGCAACAACCCAGTTCGGAATTCTGAAATTCAGGCACAACTCAGTTTAGAATTTGATGAGAAAGTGAGAAAATGACAACTCAGAGAACTTAAAAGCTAAACCAGAAATAGGAACCAGAAGATTTTGTACAAAAGCTTGAGAAAAGCAGAGCCTGTAAAGGAACAGCGAGAGTAAATTAAGAGAAGGATTCGACGGTTATGCGAGAAACAATAGAAAACCCATTAATGCTTTTGCGCTAAAATCAGGAGCTAAGGTGGCAGAGAGAACAGGGGATTTACGGGAAAATTCACGGAGCTGGTAAAGGAATCAACTTTATATACTGATTTTGTGAGAAAAAAACAAACACAGAAATGACCAGTTGTATGGTGGTAGAATTTTGGATGGTGGAGAAAATGATTTCTGGCATAGAAGAGATCAGATTCGTCGGCCCGTGAATGTGCAGTGATTTTTCTCTGTAAATGAAAAGAAGGAAGGACAAGAAACAGGGGAAGCAAGTGAGAGACTGTTGATTTATCATGATATAGATGATTTATACCAACTTTCTTTTTGTTCGGTATTAGCAAAAATGAATTCACCTTTTGTGACTATTTTTCACTTTTGTCCACTGATTGTGCAAATGTCTTGCAAATATGTCCACTGTAGACCAAACCAGATTAAAATTTCTAATCTGACAGTCAAGCTCATAATAATGTTAGGCAGGATGGCAGATTCATCATTAACACATTAAATTTAAATATAAATGCGACTTTATTATTTGGTTGCATAACACGTGAAATATTCTGGTACTCGACTATTCGATTGATTCAATTACATGGTAGTCATTTAAGTCCAATTACGAGGGCTCGTAACACATTGCTAAGGTTAGGTTGCTATGTTGAATTAAGGATGGAGAATGTTGGTGTCCCAATGGTTTCTTATGGTTGACCTAACAATGTGGGAGATGGTAAATGGGATATTGGCAAGTAGTTGAGGGAACACTTCTTGCTGAACCCATCTGTCCCACCCATGACCCATCTCTTAACTAAAAAGTATAAATCCCAAGCACATGGCTTTGCTAGATTTTTGTATTATCTGCAATAAGCTAAATATGGATGCAGTTCTAGATGCATGCACTAAAACCCAAAAATACACACACAAAATAATGCTCTTAACAGCCCTAATCATTTTTGTGATTTGTCTCAACTACTTGTTTTACAAACAGCAGTGGTAATCAATTGGAACACCCACCGTTGTTATCATTCTTGTACTTCTGAGTCCTCTGTTCTTGTGGCCGGCCTTGGATAATCCGAGGCAAAGCCAGAAGTCCGGCTCAGCTCTCTGAACACATCGTCAACGTGTAATCAAGTATAAAATATTGGATGCGATGGTGAATTCTAGGTTGCGAAAGTGAGAGTCTTGGGAATTGAACAGTTTTTCTAGGGAATGGAAGCTACTAGTATTAAACAACAAGCATTGTGATATTCATGGAAATGTACATTCTCAGAAGATAACGGGAATGATGCTTACCTTAATGGCACCTTCTGGGTCAGAGCGAGAAATGTGATGGCATATACAAATTATTGCCCACGAATCATGGACATAACACGAGAAGATATAAAGGACGGTCCAGTGTATAAGGCTCCTACCATTGTCGGGTTTGGGATGTGTCCATATTATATGCAACCTCAGCCACACTTAAGCCATAAACCTTACGATGTAACAGTAGAAGACATACAAAATCAAACTCATGAGCCATGAAACTCTACAAGAAACAGGTCAGGCACAGTGATAACAGCAAGGGAAGTCTCATAGCAAAACTTGGAGAGATTTAATTAAGAATGGCTACGTTATAAAAACACACTGTAGTGCCTACTCTAGAAATTTATAAGGTCAATCATGGAGAGGACTATGTTCACATTTCTCAAGTTCATGCTGAGGAATACAAAACCTAAAAGTTCACAGTGCATAGCTAAGTGTATCATACCATATGCAAATCCTGTTTATGCTATTTGGCATCATCGGATCACAGAGATTTGTTCTTTATTTATTAGATACGAAGGACAACATCATGTGATGCTCCTCGTGCAAAGTTACCTGAAGCATTAACAATGAGTCAGTGAGATCTAGCTTGGGTATGGGAGAAAAGGGTCAATGAGATCTAACACAGTAAATGCAAAATGATTCAGGACTGCTGCTCCAAAGTGATGAGCCATGATACCTGGTGCTTACTATAAAAAATAATCTAATACCACAGACAGTATTTGCTGTATCAAGAATGCAATACTAAATCATCATGGCAATTTTTACACTTCATCTTTCAATAGATATAAATCAAACTAACGGAAATATCTATTCTTCAAGTTTTGGTACTAGCAGAAGAGATTAAGCTTCAATCTAGAAAGGGCATTAGAGTAACCATGTTCACCTTCATGTGCTTGCTGCATGAAAATATAATGATTATAGTTTCTTCATGTACTGATCTTTAACCCTCTCGGCAGCATTATACATATTTTTCTGTTCGAGTTCATGCAAAAGCAAGGAGCAAGTCTTGTATTTGGGAGTTATATCCTTGCCAATCATCTCATCAAAGAAGTGGTATGCCCATTCACATATGCCAGCTCTACAAAGTCCATGAATTAGAAGAGTGTAGGTTGGCTCATCAAGACTGAGATGATGCTTATTATCCATGTCATTGAGCAATTTTCGCAAAAAACTACCTGTTAGTCCACTTCTAAAGCATGATTTCAGTAATAGATGATATGTCTGAACATCAGGCTTACAAAAGGTCAGATTCTCAATATGTGAGGAGATCCAAGGCTCTTTGTTCCTGACAATGATGACAGAACATAGAAATCATTGAATTATAGGTCTATGTATCTGGCCAGACACCATTCTGGGGCATCTCCACGACTCCACCTCAAAAACATTAACAGCATCCTCCACCATATTGGCTCTGCCAAGTGTATGGATCAATGCATTGCAAAAAAGTACATCAGCTTTACATCCTGCTGACTTCCTTAGCTCATTATTTGTATTGCCTCCTCAACCTTCCCTGACTTTGTCAATGAACAGATAACAGTGGTATATGTAACAATATTTGGAGGGCAGCGTTGCGCTTGCATTTCATCAAGTAGTTCAAAAACCTTACTGAAGTTCTCTTGGTGACAATATAACTGAAGAATGGTAGAGTAGCTGATCACACATGGCTGACAACCATGTCGCTTCATCTCTTGGATTGTCCATACTGCTTCATCAACTCGATTGGCTCTACACCAACCATAAATGAAAATATTAAATGTGTGAGCATTTGGTGAAATGTGTGATTTGAGCTCCGAGAAGATCTTACGGCCTCCTCGACCTTGTTCCCTCTGCAGAGATTTTCAAGTAACAGGTTCATGGATTCAGTGTTCTTTTCCAATCCAAAAGTTTCCAACTCATCAAATATCCTGACAACGTCCCCCCATTGTCCGGCACCACCAAGACGGACCTCATTTGATCCATTTGCTTTATTTTACCCAAAATGTAACCATTAAATCATATGTTTCCGGCGTGTGCTCATAGTCTGAGTGTGACCCTGCCCATCTGAAAATGCCTAATGCAGATTTCCAATCATCCTAGAAGCAATGCAGCAACTTATGGAAAAGATTCTCAGAAACCCGTATGTCACCACACGCTCGGTCACATAAAATAGATTGAAGAACCTCATCATCACTGCTCCCTACACGAACTTTAGCAATGATAATACCAAGGTCGGACAACCTTCCTGCGTCAAGACCTTGATCTTGTTGCTGTCTATCTCTAGCTCTTACTAAGTGGGTAGAATCCAGTGGATTAGTAGACGATGATGAAAAGGCATGGGAACAATATCCAGCAAGGGCACGGAAGAAGCCACGCGATATTAACGAATCAAGAGAGTTACAGGTTTGTTTAAGGCAGATCCTGACTTGGAAACCCATGAGGAGGTGCCACCTCATGGTACAGGATTTAAATTCAAGTCCTGCATTTCCCATTACAAATATAAGCTATTGAGGTTCACATGAATTTTTTGCAACACTCTTGCTAGGTTAAGCAGGAACATGAAGAGCATCTCAGCATACATTGTTTCAAATTTACAATCATGAAATCGATCCAATTAAGTCATTTATCAGTACTTTGATGAACATCTTCCCAGCAACCAAACAGTCATAACCGTAAACATTAGCAATTACAGGCGCTTTGCATCAATAAAGAGAATGAAATTTAAAATATGATTCAGAATGCAATAATCGAGTTAAGGTTTTGCAGAGTTTGTTTGGCAGACAGAGAGACATGGCGAATTGTAAAAATGAGTGTGTTTCTCAGTAAAAAGAGTCTATCGAGGAGCAGAATAAGATGTTAATAGAAGAACCTGGTTCGCCTGAAGTGAATCGTCAGCGGCGGCGGCGGCGGCGAGTTATTCCGGTATGTGTGGAAATGGACTGCACTTAGCTAAAATCTCCGAGCTTCCTCTACGTAGCTCACTGATCAGTGGTACATCCAAAATCCGACCGACTTATTTTCGGGTCGCAACCAGTGACCCCAAACCGTTTGAGAAGGATTTGAATTAGACTCTATCACCCCAAACCCGTACAAAATCTAATCCTAACAAAAAATCTCCACTATATTACACTCAAAATTTGATAACATCTTTGTAAGGACAACATTATTAATACGATTTCATGTGTATAATTAAATGTATGCTCGACCCGTTTACCGTTCAAATCTTTTCAAATTAATACTTTCTTTCGTATATAAGCATTTGTCTTTCACACATAAATTGCTATGTAGACGGGTCATAGGCCTCAAGAGATGATAACATAAACGGATTGATTTAAATCAAAATTAGTTTGATGCCATAATATCATTTTTGCAAGTTCTACTTCTAGTCTTCTAGTCCATAAAATAGATCCCAAGTTTTTTATTTAATAATGCCCAAAAATGCAAGCTTATTTGTCTATTACATGCATTGTCGAAAAATAACATAAATTTCGAGGGCTAGGTCTTGCAAGCAATGAACGTTAGGCTGTGAAGTTGACAGAGAATATGAACACATAATTGCTTAAATTGTTTCCAGAAAGAACTGACTTTCAGAAAAATAAAAATGAAAGTAAGAGATGAAGCAAGCATTGCTTGAAGATGATAACACATCTCTATTACACTGAGAAAATAGTTCTTCGTAATGTCTCCATCAGGTAAAATTAACTGCCAAAGACTACCACAACATTCCAAAACAAAAAAAATTGACTCAAACCTCCCCACATCATATCCGAGTTTATTCCAGTCACCAAACACTAACACTCCACACTATTGGAAACATAAACAGCCATATGTAAGCCTATGACTCAATAAAAACATGAACAGCGCCTCACTTCTGGGTGGATGCAATGTGCACAATCAAGTCAATAACACGGGAACTGCAAAACCAAATAATATATAGAAGAGTTGTCATCATAGGATAGGATAGAAAGAGATGAAAAGGTGTTGGGATTAGAGAAGATTAACATTTACCTGTATCCCCATTCGTTGTCATACCATGAGACAAGTTTCACAAAGTTGTTGTTCAAGGAAATTCCAGCCTTTGCATCGAATATGCTCGACCTGTACAAAGACACCAGATATACTTTAACATCCATACCTCTAACATAAGTATATATTGAGAACCCATGTCGTCATTCTCAAGACTCGTTTAAATTTATGAAATCATTGCTAGAATTATGAACAGCAACAATGAATATGACAACAATTATCTGTTGAAACCATAACATGGTTCACAATCTAAATAACTAATAGGGATTTCTATAGGGGAAAACAGATCCTTCATTTACCTGCTGTCACCAACAAAGTCCGTGGACACAACATCGTCTTCAGTGTAACCCAAAATACCCTTAAGGTTGCCCTCAGATTCCTCCCTGAGAATATCAGAGAGACAATTAAGAATGTTAGAACATAAAATTAGTGTAACAGAAAACAGAGACTTTAAACTTCACGAATCTTAAGAACAGGGGAGGGAAATTCCTAGGACATACTTGATAGCAGCCTTGATCTGCTCATAGGTTGCTGACTTCTCAATCTTCACAGTGAGATCCACAACGGAAACATCAACAGTAGGGACTCGGAAGGACATTCCAGTCAATTTACCATTAAGGGCTGGCAAAACTTTTCCGACAGCCTGCATAGTTGCGAACACATTAAACAAACTTTAATATTAACATGCTACATGAAAGATGCAACACAGCACAAGTTTGAAAATATATTATGAAAACTACCTTGGCAGCTCCAGTGCTGCTGGGTATGATGTTGAAGGAAGCAGCTCTTCCACCTCTCCAGTCCTTCATTGATGGACCATCAACAGTCTTCTGGGTGGCTGTAACATAGAATATAAATATAAATTTGACCACTAAAAAACTACTCAAAAAAGATTATTCATACATCTACACACTCACCAGTGATGGAGTGGACAGTGGTCATCAGACCCTCAACTATTCCAAACCTGTCATTGATAACCTGTAGAAATTTCATTTAGAACATCCATAAATAGCTCAAACATCACAGTTTACTGAAGAACCAAAAGTGTAACAAGCTAACCTTGGCCAGAGGAGCAAGGCAGTTGGTGGTGCAGCTAGCATTGGAGACAATGTCATACTCTGGCTTGTACTCCTTATGGTTGACACCAACAACAAACATTGGTGCATCCTTACTAGGAGCAGAGATGACTACTTTCTTAGCACCTCCCTGATCACCAAACCCATCCATATCAATGATACATACTCAACAAATTCTAATGTAACCTATTAGAACCAATAATAGAATGCGAACAAAAATATGATTTTGACAAAGGGGGGAAAACATCTAAACGCCCCTTGACCAATTTTTGAATCTACCAATAAATCAAACAATGGGGGTCAAACGGGAGCTCTGCATCCACAAATTCATTGAGTGAGGTAAGAGTGGTAGTCAATAACATGCCATCCTCTCATAGGCTAAACTGAATCTCAACCAATTGTTCTTTGACTAAGATGTAATTTTACACATAAAAATATTTAATTTGAGACATTCACGGTTCTCTCCCAATATATATAATGACTCAAATTAAATATTTTTATGTAGAGAGAGAGAATAAAGAATACGAGTCAAGACCTTTTTTGGCTCATACATTAAATTTTCAAACAACTTACGAATTTGTGGAAGCAAAGTGACCAGCTAGATCCATAAACTTAATGAGGTGTCATAATCTAGCCAAATAATTTTTGTACCCATACATATAGGTATATCCTCATTTTTTAAAAAAAAAAAGGGTGCAGAACTAACTACTAAACCGTAGTTCCTTTAAAGTTTAATCCATAACAATTACTAAGTTAATTCCTTCAATTTCATAACTTTGAAATGGTTTTGCAACTCAAATATTTAATGAAGTCTAATTCCTCTAGTTGCATAACTATGAATTGGGTATAGAATACCAATATAACTAGTAAACTCAAAGCAATCTGGAATAAGCAAATTCTCAAAACAAAAATAAATAATAAATAAAAATGAGATCAACTGACCTTCAAGTGAGCAGCAGCCTTGTCCTTGTCAGTGAACACTCCAGTAGACTCGACCACAAAGTCAGCTCCGGCCTCACCCCATGGAATTTCCTCAGGGTTCCTAAGTACACACAAAATCAAATCAAGAAGCATCAAGTGTTAAAATCATCATGCACATCAACAACATACAACACTGCAGAGCTATAAAAAAATCATCAGCATCCACAGAAATCATACCTGATACCAAAAACAGTGACGGGCTTCTCGCCAAAGAGAAGGGTCTTGGAGTCCTTGACCTTCAGTTCATTGTGCTTCCACTGACCGTGAACACTGTCATACTTGAACATATATGTCTGCATTTTTCACCATTTTTCACAAATCCATGTCAGTAATCGACTAAAACGAAAACACAAACACCCATCAAATCATGCAAGTCAATTAAAATACCATGTATTCAGTGGTGATGAATGGATCGTTGACTGCAACGAGCTCAACATCGTCCCTCTGGAGAGCAACTCTCGCAACCAGACGACCGATCCTTCCGAAACCTACCACATTTTTATGAAATCCAAGAAAAAAATGAGCAACATGAACAATCTAAAAACTAAAACAAAACAAAACAAAACAGGGATTAAAAAATAGATACCGTTGATTCCGATCTTAATCTTGGCTGCACAAACCAACGAAATCAAACGAAACAGAGAAGAAACAGATGTCAAAATCCGAAAACAATCACACAACAAGACAAAAAACATGAAAAATCAAAAAGAGATTTAAGCATTTTACCCATAATCACAGTGTTGTAAAGACTAAAGATACAAAGATTAGAGAAATGAGGGAGAATATAGTGAGTGCTAAGATGTGGCTGAGGGGCTATTTATGAGGAGACCAGGCCGGAATACTCGGGTCGGGTCGGGCCGGGCTATTTTCTTGGGACGAAAGAAAGGTAGCTTGGAGCCACTGGATTAAACTAATCTGTGTAATATTAGCCGCTGATTAAGCATCCACACTAGAAGCCCACGCGCTCTGTGGCGTCTGCACAAAAAGTAATACTTGGACAAAAAGAAAGTTAAACTGCACTGCACTCGCTTGAAAGGAGCGCGTGGAGCGGGCGGCGTGTAGGGGTAGTTTGGTAAAATTAATTCGACGGGCTCGATTGATATGTATAGAAAAGTCAGATTAAAATTGTGGACCAAATGGTTTTGGTGGCCGAGAACGTCTGGTCTTGTGGTTAGTATTGAATAATCAAAATTGTTCTAGATTGTTCTTCTTGGTTCTTTTGTTTGTTGTTTTTGCCTTTTGGTTTGCACCAAAACAAACACTCACCAATTCTTTGTTTTCGTGTTGTGGAATGGACAGTAGACACCCACCATTTCTGACTCATTGTCAATTCGATCATTGTTCGTGATCATAGTTGAGTTTTCGGGTTTGAGACACCTCTATATCGGTGGGTGTGAGTGTGTTGTAATACGTCGAGCTCTTAACAATTTTCCTTATTATTTAGAATTGAATCTCAGTTTACTATTGTAATGGAGAGCATGATGTTATTTAGATTGTAATACATTTTACCTAATCTGCATAAGTTGTCAACAAAAGTGTTAGGCACAACAAGAACATGACAATGCTCTTTTAATTCCCAATACTAAAAGACAATGTCACAGTGCATGCTTTCACAACAATAAATATTTGTTTACTTTCTCATAAAGCCTCATTTGCTTTGCAAAATAATATAAATGTCAACTCTCCATCCACCAAAGTCCAAACTATAGTGTTCTACATATATGTCAGCAAAATTGACACTACTATGTAGCAGTCAAGTTGAGGCATGCATGAATTGAGAACCTGAGATACAATTATATTATAGCATAGACTTTTTTGAACTAATATTCTAAATCATGCAGTGCCAACAAACTCTGGCAGGAGCGCATGCAACCTTAGGTCACTGATCATCCATATATTTACATTTAACTCGATATCTCAGGTTAACTTACTTGGAACAACTCCTTGTCGTATACAGAATAACATATTTACTTTTATTTTCTTTCGGGAATAAGAGATACAGTAATAGAAGTAGCAAGCTAGCTATATGAATTTCCATTTCTATCTATTTACATCCTTGTGAACCTTCCCTAGATCTTGCTTCTACTAAAATCTCTTGCTTTCTGTCACTGAAAACCATAAGATGTTAATTGTTAACCAGTTGTGTTGTGTTAGTCTTCAACTTTTCAGTTCAGTAGCTGTAATTTACCTCAGACCATGCATGCACTGCCATTTCAGTTCAGTTCAGCTCAGCTCTTCTCCCGGTTATGTCCCTTGTAATGTGTCATAGAAAGCTCCATCGATCGCTTCATGCGCAACATCCGGGAGTAACATGATTAAGGATCATGTGTTTAGGACTGTACTGTCCATCATCAACTCAAATCCCACTGATTGTTGTTACTCTTTGCTGATCTCCCCAAGAATTCTCTTGCCAGCTTTGAAAATGCTGAGGAACTGTTCTTGAGTAGCTGAGCTGGGGAGTCATACTCTAAGATCCTGCCTGTATTGTAAACAGAACAGCATTTCTCATATTAAAACTAGTATATACTATATAGCTGTGCACATGTTCTTGTAATTGTTGATAACTTTGTTGTATAATGGTTTGATTTGTGAATGTACCTTCATCGAGAACTAAAACGAGGTCATTGTCAATAACAGTGGGAATCCGATGAGCTATTGTCATCACAGTGCATCTGTCAGTTTCTTCTCTAATTGTTTTCTGAATCACATTGTCTGTTGCGGTATCAACTGATGCAGTAGCTTCATCAAGCACCAGTATTCTTCGTTTCTTGAGGAGCACTCGAGCCAGGCAAACAAGTTGCCTCTGCCCAACGCTCCAGTTTTCTCCATCTTCAGCAACTGCAACACATTTCTCAGATTTCAGAACAAGCAAAAGAAAGCAAAAAAAGGCCTAAATCTTTTAACATGATGTTTACATGTATATATGTACCTGGTGCATCAAGAAGCCTCTGGTCCTGCCTTACCATCTCCACCAAATGACACTTTTTCAGAACCTGATCAAATGAATACTTATGTTAGTGAATACAAATGGCTTTGTATAATTCTTCGAACAATCCAAGTTTTTATTTCTTACCTCCCATATCTCATGGTCTGAATGCTGCTGAAAAGGATCAAGATTTGTCCTAACAGTTCCTTGAAACAAGGTGGGATCTTGTGGAATAATGCCCAATCTAGACCTTAAATCTTGCAAGCCTATCTTGGAAATATCTAGTCCATCAATCAGAATTAATCCTTCTGAGGGCTCAACGACTCGGAAAAGAGCTTGGATAAGAGTGGACTTTCCGCTACCCGTTCTGCCCACTACTCCAACTTTCTTTTCCCCTGGGAAGATGCAGGTTATGCCTTTTAAAACCATTGGCAGCGCGGGACTATACTGCACATGAAGGTTTTGGAGTTCAATTTTCCCGTCTTTTGGCCATTCGGAATTTGGCCTACAATCTTCAATCACTACAGGAGCTTCACTTGGCAAGTTGGAGAATTGAAGAATTCTCGCAACTGATATCAGTTTGTTCTCGACGTTGCATAGGTTCCAGATAACCCAAGCCTGAAGCACATTCAGATTTAGACCATATGTAGCTGCAAGTCCTGCCAAGCCTGAGAGAATCGTCGGATCAATCACTCCATTAGCTCAGTGTATTAACAAAGAATGTGAAACGCGACATGAATGATCAAATGATAGGGGACTTACTAGGATCCAAGGCTGACTTAGGCAGGCTCACCAAGATGATAAGGACAAAGAAGAAAACAAGGTTGAATAAAAAGTTAATCCGCACGCATAACCATTCCATTGTGGCAGAGTTGTGGAATGCAACACGTGAATAATCATCAATCAAGTTGAGATTTTTCTTGAAGAACCGATCCTCTTGGTTGAAACAACGTATAGTTGCTGCACCGGTGACAGATTCAGAAAAGTGATGCAGGATTGGAGCCTTCCTAATTCCAACCATCCTAGCTAGTTCTCTGGCAGTGGTTATGTAATAGGCCTGCAGAAATGTTGTACACAGTTTAGTACTAATGAAACTACTGGACTTTGAACTCAAAAATGGATTTAAATAGACTTTGTTCTTGCCTGATAGCATATGGAGATCGCAAACACGACAATGAAGAGGGGGAAGACCTGCCATGCAACTTGGGACATAAGGATAATGATACTTAATAGCTGAATAAGCGCAAACGCGAGGCCTGCTACTCTGTATGGAATGTCGTTGTCCACTATGTTTTGATCAGTAGAAGACTGCAACAACGAAACAAAGATCTGGAAATGAGAAGCAAATTTAAGAGAAAGTAACAGTTCATAACTATGCAAATAACCAAAACTGACCCTGCTAAGAATTCGACTTGAGGGTGTTGAATCAAAAAATGAAATAGGTGCACGAAAAACAGATGTGATCATTCCATGGAAGAGACGCTGAGAAGTCTCAATGGCAATAGTAGCTAGAAAAACTGCTCTTCCCAATATAAAGAAGGAGCTTCCTCCAGACATTAAAACAAAAACCCCCATCAACTGCTCTCTGCTAACTCTATCTTCTTCCCCAGCCGCCCACGCAATCCAGTAGTTACTTCCTATTTGTAGTCCCTGGAAGAGAACTTGACACAAAAGAACAACAGGAACAAGAGCTCCTTTGTAAGCAGAAGTGATGAACGTCGAGTAGACACTCCATTTCACTCTACCAGTTTCTGTTTCTTCGTCGAGATTTCTCTCTGGATGCTTGTCATAGCTGATAGGCCCTACAAAATTTTCTTCTGCAACTTCGATTTGATTTTTCTGGCGAGACTTAGAGGGCGAAGAATCTTTTTCTTGGGGAGGATTCACTTGGTTTAGAGATTTTTTATGAGCAGCCATGTGCCTAACAAGTTCACCATCAGCGTCTGCAATCAATTCTTCATACTTCCCTGACTGGACAATTTTACCATCTTTCATTACCTAAAACAATTTATCCATTAGAATAGGAAACAACAAAAGCTTGAGGGCGTGGAGTCTCATTGTTTTAACACGCATCACAAATGATTCAAATAACTTACCAGAACAAGGTCAGATGCACTTAAGAATTCCAACTGATGAGTAGCATAAATGACAGTCTTATGCGACAAGAGTTGCATGATACATTTCTACAAAAACATATTAAGGTGTAAATGAGTTCAATTATGAGTATAAAAAAACATAAAAACAAGCTTTAAGTATCAAACATGTTAAGATGTTTCGTACCTTGAACAAATGTGCTCCAGTATGTGCATCAACAGCGCTGAAAGGATCATCCAAGACATAAACATCAGAATCACTGTAAACAGCTCTTGCTAGTTGGATCCGTTGCTTTTGCCCACCACTTAAGTTCATCCCTCTCTCTCCCAAAGTTGTCAAATCTCCATCAGCCCACATCTTAATATCCTGGTTCAGTGCACATCCATCCAGAACAGTCTCGTAAAATGCCTTGTCCATTTTCTTGCCAAACAACACATTCTCTCTAACAGTGCCAGTTTGAATCCAAGCACTCTGTGGAACATAAGCTTTTGATCCATAAACCTTAATAGCTGCCCCAGAAATCCTGGGTATTTCACCCAGCATACTACTAAGTAAGCTTGATTTACCAGACCCGACTGATCCACAAATCGCAACCTTCTGACCCTTCATTATATTCATCTTCTCTACAATTTTGATTGTGGTTTTCTTTTGATTACTTCTTTCCCATGTGTACTCACCAGTTTCAATCTCTATCATGGTATCAGATACTTTTGAAATGTGGGAGGGTGTTAGCTTCTTCTGGTCTTGTTCTCCAATGAACTCTTCAATCCTATCGATTGAGACCTTTGTTTGAGCAATCATGGTAATGAGCTCTGGCAGGTTGTAGATGGGTTCCTGCAAAATTCGGAACGTTGCTAGAGCTGAGAGGACACTACCTGTTGTCAGTGGTGTTTTCAGTGCAATGCACACACCAAATGTAACAACTGAAACTAATGTTGGTGAAGCCCAAAACAGGAAAGCCACTGCTGAGCAGGTATAAAGGTATCTCTTCAGCCAGCTTCTCTCAGTATCTCTTAGCTGCATGATCTTCTTCAAGAAAGTGGGTTCCCAAGAATGCAACTTCAAGACTCTCATGCTCTTTAGAGTCTCTGAAGTTGCTTTAATTCTTGAGTCCTTAGCTTCCATAATCTTGGAATGCAGCCTCTCTTGTTTGTTGGCTAATGGCGTGTTGCTCACCATCACCAAGATTGTGGACAAAAGAGCCGCCAAAGAAGGAGCAGCACCCAAATTACTATACAATATAATCAAGGCCAGAAAGACCTGGATGGGAAGCAACCAAACTCCATGGATGTAGAAGCAGAAGTCTCCAACCCTCTCAACATCCACATTGATCAAATTTATGACTTTGCCATTGCTCGGGCCACCATATTTAATAGATACAGACTTCTTGTAAACCAACACCATCAGAGCTGCCCTCACTCGAATGCCAATTCTATGCGCACCAAAATACCATTGTCGTTGGCTTAGGGACTCCACTGTCTTCGAGAAGAAGAAGAGGAATGCAAGGATCAGTCCATGGCGGTAGCTTGAATCATCGCGCTTCCCCGATAAGAAATTCACAAAGTTTGTGATCAGGAAAGGACCCATATAGGATGCAATTGTGTTAACTCCTACAAGAAGACAAACAAAACTTAAATTTACCCACAGAGACTCAAAGGTGCATGATGCTCAGCTAATTCAACAAGTAACTTAACATACCAGCAAAAACAGCATTTACTGATAGGGAATTCCAGATAGCACATGTTAAGGCTTTTGGCAATGAAGAAGCTTCAAACTTTTGCTTCAGGATCGCCCCTTCGAGCAACGAAGAGGCATTTTCTGCAGTCTCGAATTGGGGAACTGGAGGTATATGAGGCAAATCGAGTTTCTGGATTCGACCCCTTTTGAAAAGGGGGTTTAGCCATCTGAACATAAGTTGGCTCCAGATTCCAGCATTGGCAAAAGTTTCTCCATCTTTGGTGGAATCATCATCCTCCTTCTCAAGCAACAGTTGCTGAAGATCATTTTGGTTCCTACTAGTGGAACTAAGAGCTAGACCATTGAAACAAAGGACTATTGACAATGGAAGGGAAGCCAAATCAACAGTCTTCGAATCCGGCACATAATCTGGAAATATATGTGTAGATTTGAAATGGTTTATGAGGTAAACTGAGACACAAAGTGAACCAAAAACACTGGAATAAACCCACCAAAGAATGAGGACCCAAGGCCATTTTTTGTCCTCATTAACAAAACTTCTGTTTCTATAATAGACTCCAATTACAGTACCCAAAACCCAAGTCATGCCAGTAAAGGAAACTTTTTTAAAGGCATTAGTGATTCTTCCATGGCTCCAATATTCATAAAAACCAAAACCCAGATACAAAACAGAGATTAGAGCACTAGAGAGAACAGTAAAAAGATTAAACCCCCAAAATTTCCTCACTCCTAAAACTACACTTCCATGCCTCAAATGTTCATCACCACCTTCTCTTCTTCTCCTTCTTCTTCTTAAAATGTCAACCAAAACCCATATGAGGAACAGCACACAAAAGGCCACATTGACAAGCTCCAAGTACATACCCATTGAACCTCACTTCAAAACCCACCAAAAACCTCAAAACAGTTGAAGATTAATGACCAGAACCTGATAGGTGACAACAACAGATCACCAATTCAGTGAAGAACCTCCACTAATGCCTGCACTGTAGGACAAATAAAATCAAAAACAAACCCAAACCCAGTACGGATATGGACTAAACATACATATTAAATGTATAGAAATGAAACCTTTGCAGATAGAAACAAGATGTTTGGTCGGTATTTGGATTAAGATTGAAGCAAAACCTGTAGAAATGTGAAGAGAGCACGTGGCTGCTGAAGGGTGGTGACGAGGAACGATCAATGCTTTACACATATTGTGCGAGGCTTTGGATTCATTCTTATATACACAAACTCCAAACTCAAAAAAAAAAAAGAAAAAAGAAAAGAAAAGAAAAGAAAAAAAGAGTCCATGATCAGGATAAATCTTTTTCTCACCAACCTATTGAATTGGCATGGGTGGAATATAATCGTATTCACTGCCATGTGTATTAATTAAAGATTTTATTTTCGTAAATTGGGAATGTAAGAAATGGGGCCCAGAATCTATAGAGGTGGGTGGCAGAGCATTTTAATAATTTTCAAAACTGTCACCTACAATTGTTTTAAGGATGTTGTTCATTTATGTTGTGTGTCTTTACATTCTTCACTATTTCTTGACTACGTTGAAATAATTGTAATAGCCGACCACTGTGTATGGAATTAATTAATGTTATTTTATTAAACTATAGGGTATGTATAATTGTGCAACCATAATGCACCATACCATTTTAAATTAGGAATTTGAGTTTAGTATCGTCCAATTAATTACTCATTCGTTTTATAATCATAATTGTGTTAATCATATCTTGTTTTTGTTGGGCATTTACAATACGCACATTTTAATGGTGTAACTGTGAATTAATTTCATTAAGTGTCAAACATGTTGATTTTTATTGTGCATAATGTGTTGAATCGTGTTAGTTTCATGTCAACACTACGTATTTAGTTACCATATTAAATGTGTTATGTTCGACTTTTGTATTCATGAGCGTGGCGTGTTCACGTTCAATCTCGATTTTAAACATGTTGGATTTGTATTGGATCGTGTTAATAAATGTTTTCTTACCTGCATAGTTAAAATCAAAGTATACTTCACTTTTTATCAAATATTTTAGTTTAATTTCAGCTCATGATTAGATCAATCTTTAAAATCACTTCACTTTGTATCAAATATTTTAGTTTAATTTCAGCTCATGATTAGATCAATCTTTAGTTTCTTAGTTTAGACCAAAGTTGCTTATTTGAGAAGTTATTTCATGTTAAACTTTAAAGCAAATATGGTAAATTTTAAACAAATAGGAAAATAAGCCTATTTGTTTATTAATTTTGTAATATTTCTTTATATAGACCATCTCATGCAGACCTCACTGCCCTGGAGATAGGTGCAAAGCAAACCTACAACAATTACCAATCTTTTTTCCTTTTTAGAGCTTGTCCATGTGGCCATGATATTCTTGTGCTACACAGCCTTACCCATTATGCAGATTCCATTCTAAAATAATAAAATAAAAATAAAAAAACTCCCATGAATAGATGTATGTAAATTCATTTATAGATTAAAAATAAGAGTTCACAATATTATTTAAAATGAAATTCGGTAATTCAAATAAATAGAATTTCATTTTACTAAAATTGTAGTAAAGTTTAAGGGAACATGGATTCCAATTTTGCAAAGAGTACTGTTATGTGTTCCAACTATTGTACAAAATTTTTTATACAAGTGATGTGTCATTTAATTAAATATGACACATAATTTTTTTGCTGATGACTTGAATCAATTAACATTTGTCAAATATAAAATATGTCTAATAAATTTTATAAAAGTGAAATGGTATAATATACTTGAGATATTATTCATATAAACTTAATATTAAACTAGAAAAATAAGAAATACGTTTAGTCTAATTTTAACTCATTTGGCCCCACAGTTCAGAGACTGGGTCACTATGGTGCGTGGTAGATCCGTGGATCTGATTGACTCGCATCTAAAACACTACTAAAAACCCTCCCTTTTCCCCATTATTACATAAAAACCTAACGTATTGTTTTATTATAGTATTTCATGTTGCACTGCACGTGACAGAAAGCACGTAGCTTTATCAGAGTAGTGTACTGATATTACTATACTTTATCTACGGCCGTCTGATCTGGGGACAATCATGAACTGAGGACCACGTGGGGACCACAATATGCATCAATGTTCATGATTTGGTTAGCCACTAAAACTTAGAGGAGTGTGGCTCGCATTACGGTCAGATCAGTTTGACCCTTGCTTTATCGGACGGGACACGTGGCGATCGGCGTGGGCGTGTGGAGTGTAAAAGCCAGCGCACTGTGTGGGTGTGTGATTCTCGTGTGAACAGTAGCTGGAATGAGTAGTCGACAAACCTTTGTCCACGTGTGATTCCCGATTGTCGGGTGGGGTCTCCATTCTCGCTATAGAGTTACGTGTCGCTTGCGTGGAAAGTGAAGCCGGGTAAAAAATCTACACGTTTTAATTCCAAGTAGATGTGGATTTATCATTTTGTTACTAATTGAGGAAACTTTTGCTCTTGCTTTTTTTCCAGTTATTATAGTAACAAAGTAAATGAAGCAAAATTTGGGAAATATTTTAACGTTTTAGAAAAATGGGTTGGTGGACAAATAATTGAAGTTTGGAGATTACATTTTAGATTTATAAAAATGAAAAGTACCAAAAAGCAAAATAATTGAATTATTGAAATTGGCAATTGTGTTACTATTTTTGATTTATGATAAGCATTATCCATATATAGTTTACAATTCAAATAATAAACAAAACAATTTAATTAAATATGTTAGTAGATTTTTTATTTATTTATTTTGTGTGTGGAAAAATATTTTCTTCATGTTGCTTTACAGGGTGGTAGGATATTGCATTAATTGTTTAAATGCCAAAAATGTTGGTATCATCTGTATGTGTTAGTGGTGTCAGTTAATGGCCCAATTTGTTAACATTTTTGGATGGTATATTGAGCATCTACACAGCCAACCAAAATCCAAGCAACACTTTTTAGTTTATAAACACAAACAACATATATTCCCTAATGAAGTGCTTGGCATTGCAACTAATTGCTTACCTAAATTCCTTATGCTTGACACCAATTAAGACACCATGAGTACATATTTTATTGAAATAAATGTATAGATATGGGGTATTTTTTTTGCGAAAATGATTAATGCATATAGATAAATACATGTTAATGGCATGTAGATTACGTAACATTTACAATCACATATGTCTCTGCATTAAAAGTGTGACGCATCAAGTTACAAATAGAAGAGGATAGAGACGGTACTCGAAAATTTCTGATCCATTTATGTTGTGTAGATAATCTCTGCATATGGAGGATATGATTTCCACGTAATCAAGCTAAGGTGAGAGACACGTATGATATGTATGTACGTATATATCCACACCAACTTGTGAATTCATGTATACTAATTATAGCCCCAAACAAAATCATTGCATTATAAATAAAATCTGAAATTGCACTTTAATTTTCAGAGAAGCAGCAATGAAGCTCCATACATGCATGTTGATGTTGAGTCTTTATAGGTTCACTTTTGCTATGATAAAGTTGATTCAATTTTGACTCTTCCGGCAGGCGGGCGTGTCGCACTTTGATTCTACACCTGCCCTGCTTTGCTGGGGGATTTTTTTAATGCGCAGTTTCTTTTTCCAATATCGAATCATCCATTTATACTTTTATTTTTATTTTTATTATTATTAGTAGTAAAATAATTACATGCGGTTCATTCAGATAACTCGATTAAAGATTCAATAAAATTGATTCGCTTTCAAGTTCGACGAATTCGCTTCACACTGCTTTCTATCATACAGATTTGAAGAAATTCTCTTATCAATACGTACACACTAGTGTTGACGGCTGAGGTACAAAACACAATTACATATACTTGTGCATTACACGATTAAGTCTAATTTACTTATTTTTAAGTTAAAGGTGAACTTTAAATTCAGATATTAGTTGTTGCATAATGCGTGTTATATTTGTGCACGAGAGCGGCTGATAGTAAAAATTGAGGCGAATTGAAAATGTACGTCTTCATTTATCGTTGGACAGTGTCATGTTTTACATTGTTATGGTTAGACGATGTTAATTATGTTTGGTACTAATGTATTTCCTATTACCTAAAAAAAAAGGATAGAATCATAAGTTTAGACACACCAAACATTTATTTATTTTGGTGAGATATATGGCTAGCTACTAGGTTTTGATTCATAGTTAGAAGTGAATGGGGTCAACATAGATTTGTAATAATTAATAATAATATTCAAATATTACACATAAGAATCAAATAGATTGACATAAAGAAGAAGATGACATGACCAACTTTTGTGCGTTGAGACAAAGATCAATATTCTGATCTTTCAAGGAAATAGGTGAAGAGAAAATTGGGATTGAAAAAAACAAATTGTTGAATTCCAATATAAATATTTGAAAGGCCAATATTGTTTTACGCAAATAAGAGGGATCAAAACAATTACTCTTTCCGTCTTAAAATGAATGTCCTCCTTTTTATTTTAAAAAAAATTAAGGAGAAGTTAGTTAGTGTGATATATTTACTATTGTATTCTCATGATCATATGTTGAGGAAACCTAACTAACTTTTTATAAAGATATTATTTACAATTTATGCATAACTAATTTACTAAAAAAAAAGGAAACAAAATATTTATTTTGGAACAAAAATCTATGAGAAACATGATATTCATTTTGAGATGGGAGGAGCACTATACTTACACTTATAAGAATTTTCAAAATGAATTGGCTGTTTTTGTGGCCACATCATATGTTTGGAAGAAATTAAGGAATTGGGTTGTTTCTTGGAAGTTAATAATAAAAGAGAGTTGCATGTTCAAGACAAGGAGCATCATAACCATGTTCTAGTTAAAGAGATAAAGATATTTGGTCCCAAGTATTATTCAGATAATGGACATCTTATTCATTAACCAATTATATCATATTAGATCTAAAATATACCGTAATCATAGATATTGTATTCAGAAAAATGTATTTATAGAAATTATTCAAACAAAACAATATACAGAGTACATTGGTAATGGTGTCATGTAAACAAAAATGATGAAATCTATGAACACATAATGTCGACATATTATATAAACTGAGGAAATAGAACTGAAAATGGACCGCTGGTTCACTCCTCTCGAGTCTTCAATTGATGTACGTACGGACGATATCTTTATGGAAGCCTCTGGTATAGTTTTGTTTTGCGTCACTTTAATTTTGGCACTTTAAATATTTTCTTCCTATCCCATGATTTGACAATTCTTGAGGTGCCATATTTGAGTCAACATTTACTTGGAAAATTTCTAAGAAGGCTGCAATTTAGTGGATAAGAGGTGGTAATAGGCTGGACTAGATAAAATTTCAGACTAAAACATACACCGAATAAAAGGGCGCAAGCTGTAACCGAAAATTTGTATGAAAAATTTTTACGTCACACATTTGTGACAAAAAGTTTTGGATTCAAATTGTCAACTTAATGATAATAGCTCATATCTTTAGGTTATCTTATTACATTATGATCATATACTTTTGGGTTTAATACTCTGGAGGTCCCTCACCTATTAAAAAGTCACCAATCAGGTTCCTAACAAAAGAAAAAGCCACAGCAGTCCCTCACATAAAGAAAAATTGGTCACACAAATCCCACTGTTAGTTTGGGTGACTTGGTGCCACGTGCCATTTTAATTTATATTATTTTAATTTATTTTCACATGTGGCGCTGACGTGACATTTAAAAATAATTTATAATAATTAAAAATTAAAATGACACGTGTCATTTAATGATTGGTCCAAAAATTAATTTTTAAACCAACCCATAAGCGACACGTGTCATTTTCAATTAAAATTTATATATTTTTTAAATGCCACATCAGCGCAATGTGGCATTATAATTTATAATTTA
>JAYMTA010000304.1:0-31835 GCA_036897625.1 Pelargonium cotyledonis | reverse complement strand
ACAAAACAGAGGGAGAGAGACATGCATCGGTTCCAGATTTGGGATTTTGTTGTTTTTGCGATTTTTTTTTAGGTTTCGTCACGTGAAAGTTTAGATCTTGACTTGTTTTTGTGGTATTTTTTGTGCAATCTTTTCAAAATTATGATTTTTTTAAGCTTTCATAGTAAATTTTCAAAGTTTTTAAACAATAATAATTAAATAAATAATAAAAAATAGTTAAGAGTAAAATAGTAATTATTAACTTTTAAGTTAAGGATATAATAGTAATTAAATATTAAAAATTATTTTTTTATTACCAAAAAATGTCATGTTAGCATAATTAATTAAAAAACGTCACCTTTGTGAAATAAAATGAAAGAAGCCGAACTGTGAAAGCACAGAATAAAGTTCAGGAACACGAGCTATATAAATGATATAGTTCAGTGACCGGAAAATATCTTTCTCCAAAAAAAAATAATAATACTCCTTTTTAGGAGTAATAAAAAAACTAGAGACTGAAGAATCGGAGCAGCGCAGCGAGAAAGATCAAAGAGGTCGTCGAGAAATGGCGAGCGACGAACAAATGCAATTGCTTCTCTCTAGTTTCGATCATATTTACGAGGTTTTTTTTTTTTTTTCTCACTAACCAAACAGTCCTTTTTCTTTTTTCCTGCATTTTCTCGGCAACCAAATGGAGCCTTTTCATCTTACCAACTTTAACTTTTCTTACCTGAATATTCTTAGGATTCGAAGAACGGCATTGCGGAGATTCATTTGCTGAAATCGAATTTGACTGCGGAAATTAAGAAGCGAGAAGCTCTGGAAATCGCTTGCAACAATCTCAATCAAGGTTAGTTCGTTGTTGGAGCTGAATTGTTAATGCGTATACATCTATATATGTAATGTTCGACAATTGGTTTGTGTTTTCATTCAAATTCGTATGCATTGTTAATAATTTTTTAATTTTTGTGAGATTATGAGAAAAAAGTGTGTAATAAACTAAGATGTGGATTAAAGCTGACTTAAGAGATGGTGATCTGTGACCACATAGAAAGGAAATTACATTTAATTTTGGGAATATTTGGATCCATACGTTAGGGTTTTGCAACAATAGTACTGTATAAAATTCTGAGCATGCACATGAATTTGGGTTTTTCTGGATTTATTCTGTGCTATCTATTATCTGGTTTCCAGGAAATCTATTAAATTTTCTGTTAATAACGAAAATAGCTATATCTCTTTAAGTTAGAGATTTGTATTTTGATAAGTTCATCAACTACTGTTTATACTCTACTTCTTAAGTTCTTTGATATATTGCAGACAATGAGCGCCTAAGGAAGTGTTACACAGAATCTCTACACAATTTGGCTGCTCAGGTGCAACTCTTTTAGGCATTGATTTATCTGTAAGCCCTTCTTGTTTCTTATCCCCAAACTGAAGGGGAGGTATTAGTGGAAAAGTGTGAGAATAGAATTAACAATGAACTTCACAGAGTTGTGACTTATGATGGGAATCGAATGAGTGATATTATTTAATTGTCTTTAACCATGTTATTCATTTTTTTTTTTTTAAATAACAGCTTCAACACCGTGCTAAATGCCAGAGCATGGAGGAGCAGCTTAAGAGAATGAGTGATGATTATCTGAGTAAAGAAGATGTAAGTCAATTCCTGGCTTAATTGCCCGTCTCTTTTAGTCCATTGGGGCTGAAAGCTTATTGTGAAAGAGAGATTACTATACTACAAGTGCTTTCTCATAAAATATGTGCATGACAGCTGAGAAGTGGAAATATGCAAGCAGGAATATAGGAAAACTATGGAATTGCTCAAGCAAGATTACACAACGAAGATTCACGACCTAGAGGCTCAAATCAGGTGAATGTCCTTCAAGTACATTTATGGAAGGATCCAGTTTGTATGGAACTCTTACTGAGTTTTTTTTATAAAAATATTTAAATAGAGGCTTTCTACATGAAAAGGCCTCAAATGAAGCAACCATAAGCCAGCTCCGTCAAGATTTAGCAGCACATAAAACTCATATACAAGCTATTGCAAACAGGTCTAAACAGCTCTTTTTGGATGTGGAATCACAATGTGAGTTCAAATAAGTTTGTAATGAATTAGCTTGCAGATCTGTTTTTTATAAATATAAACAAAGAGTAAGTCATCTGTTTCTGTTGCAGATCATCCTCAGATTCAGGATTTGAAGGATTGTCTTCTTCTTGAGCAGGAAGAGAAAAATGAGTTGAATAAGAAACTCCAAAACTTGGAGAAAGAATGTATGTTCTTTTCATGTCTCTGAACCTCAAATTATTTCTTTTATCTTTTGTAGACCAGATTTCGTGGATTAAAATGAGTAATATCCGACTAAAATGTACGACATTATACCAAGAACTAGATGTTTTACCTCATGTTGATTGTTGACTTTAGATGGGAATATGGGATTGCCAGAATTACCAACTACAAATTCCTTATGAACGTTTTATCTTCTTATTGCTTGGACATTTATCTCTGTAGCTCTGCTTTTGAGTTTTGGAGTAGACTATATATTCCCAAAACATTTATGGATAGGAATACTATGTGTTTCCTTGTACCTATCTGCCTAATCTTTATCCGTGGAACTTTGCAGTGCTGGTTAGTAGAACAAAGCTTGTAGAACAACAACGAGATGTATCTTCAAAGCAGCATCTTGAAACATTCAAGTTAAAGATGATGAAACTGAGGAAGGAGAATGAGGTGCTGAAGAAGAGGCTGTCCAATTTAAAAGAGGGCTAGGGTGCAATGTTTGAAGGTCCTTCCACTTCAACTTGTAGTCTATATTGTCCTGGACACAAGTTTATTTTGGGTTGACTGGAATGATCAATGGTCGAGCATATTCTTTTGATAGTGTAAGTTAAATGGATTTGGCTAGACCAGTCTCTTGGAACTTGGAAGGCAAACTCATATATATGTTGGAAAACATATTTGGTTTTGTAGTTGTAAAACTTTGTTTCATTTCTTCAAATATTATCATTTGACAATGTCAATGAAACCAATAGTAGAAAAAGTGGTCTATGACTCGGACAGATCTAGGAAGAGTATTTTTATTGATTTTTATTTTTATCAAATTTTGCCCCACTAAATATTTGTTTTTTTAATATGTCATATTAATTTATTTAATTTTTATCATTACCATGTAGTTTTGCCCCCAGTGAATAAATATTCTGAATACATCTCTCACTCTATATTAGATTTATATTCTCTCTTTAAATTTCATAGCCACGCGGTTATAAAATTTATACAAATAAATTTGAGAGCTTATAAAGTCGTGGCGGAGTGGGGTGGGGAATAGTCTCTCCGTCCCCATCCCCGTCCCCATTTGAAGATTGAGAAAAGTTCTCTATACATTCATGCCCATTCTTCTAAATAAAATTTTCATTTCTGCTGTCAGATTCTGGTGTAATTGTTATCCATACTATTTGCAAATGTATTGTCCATATGTTAGTTGATAGATTTTAGTAACCCAAGTTGGTAATTTGAATCTAAATAGGCGGGGACTTGACATCCAATTCAACCCAATCGATTTCAAATTGAATTTGATTAGTCAATTTGGACTGGACAAATCAAGTCATTTTAAACTATAAAATTATAATGTATCTAATTCAAATATCTTTCCTGGTCAATCCACCCCTTCTCCTCTCGTCTTTCCAACGCCGTACCAATGTGATTATGTGAATTGTAGGGCGAAAACAATGGATAGGTAGGAAAAAGAGTCGAGTTGTTTTTTTTCACTCTTTTTTGTTCTCATTGTTTCTTACATTTCCTACTAGTTGACTCCAAAGAGACAAAAAAGTTCCCAATAAAGAAAATGGTAAAGCGTTTGGAATTACAATTGGATTTAATTTTGTGTGGTTACTTAAATTATGTCTTGAACTTTGTTTTGAAAATAAAAAATAAAAAATTTTAAAATGTCACGTTAACGAATTCTGTCAGTAAAATAAACCGGAACAAAATGGACGGTGCATGCATCCATTACAATTTTATCCTATTTTCCAGCTGACTTTTCGTCTGTGATATTAATGTCCTGAGTGCGTAGCTGTGTTCAGTGTTCGAGAAATGCCTCTCTTCTTCTTCAGTAGCTTCAACCCTTCATGCATTGATTCACAGAAACAATATTACTCTTTTTCTTCATGAAAAAACAACAATCAGTAACCACTCTTCTCATTTCCATTTCCATTCCCACTCCTATTTCCTTCTCTTCTCAATTATTTGATCTCACTCTTTCTCAAATGGCCAAAATTAGATCACTATCTTCATCGTCGGTCCCATGGCGGTACCTCCACCCAAGCTATTATCTGAGGAGACCCAAACGGCTAGCACTTTTGTTCTTTGCCTTTGTTTCCATAACCTGGCTCTTCTGGGACCGCTTCACCCTCAGCAGGGAACACCAGGTACGGCTATATTTTCCTCGATGATGACAAAAAATTATCAGGGTCTCCATTGAAACTCGCGACAACCAAATGGATGACTTAAAGTTTTTGTTTTTATTTTCAAGTATTTCATTTAGGATGGAAAAGAAATTGTCCTAGTTAAGTGTTTCTTGCAACATTGTGCTCGAATTAATCGTAGGATTTCTGTTTTATGTGTGTAGGTTGAGGTTTTTACATTGAATGAAGAGCTTGTGCAGTTACAAGATCAGGTTTCAGATTATGAATATTTGTTGCTCTTCTTTGAGTTGAGTGAGTGAGTGAGTAAGTAGCTTAGAAAGGAGTAAGGATGTGTGAAATGTTTACTTGTAGCTAGAAGATATAAAGAGTCATCTAAGGCGATCGGGCATAAGCATTGGAATTAGGGATGATATAACTGCATTCAACAAGAAGAAGGTGGAGGATCCTCTTGACATTGAAAGAAGAGGGAAAGTGAGAGACGCCATGCTACATGCGTGGACGAGTTATGAGAAGTATGCATGGGGCCAAGATGAGCTTCAGGTGTGTGAGTACTTTAGAGTCTCTTATACTTTTGCACTTTGCTGTGTTGATTTCCTTGTTGATGTCTTGTGGCAGTCCCCGCAGTATTGCATTTTTGCTTTTGAATTGGGTGTTTCTTGTATAATTAAGTGGTCATCTGTTTACTGCCTTCTTTAGTGAAATGTATGTACTAATATAAGTCAATGTCATACTTGATGCCCATGACCAAAACTTGTGAAACTCCTTTTCTTCATTATTTGCCTGGGGTATATTGTATGACCTAAACCTAGAGCTAGTTGGTTCTATTCTTTTGTATTCTGAACTGACTGCAAATAAGTTCAGAACAACAGAACCAGCTACGCAGTAGTAACTAATAAGGACTTGGGATTAGGGGATTCTTTTGCAGATTTGAAACATCTACTTCTTTGCATGGAACCAGTTGTAGGTTTTATTCTATTAGCATCATGAGTTTGTTGGTTATTGCTGTAGTTATTTTCTCTTAGAACTTTTTTGTTGTTATCATTTTGTATTTTCTGTTTTTGGTATATTCTGCCTATTAGATAATGTTTAGATTTTAGATCTAATGTTTCATCTATCTGTATTAATAGTTTTTGAAATGCAAGGTCTTAATACTAGAAAAGGTTCTATATTATAAATAAAAGTATGGCTATTCATCTTGAGGTATGTGCAGTCATACCGTACCTGGGGTGGGCAATTCTATCCCCATATATATTTCCTAGATAACTTATAAAATTAATAGTTGTACATTATGTTTCTCGGTATACATTGGATTGTCTTGCTGGGTCAGCATGTCAAATACCATATTGTAGTTCAAGAGTGAAGAACTGTATGTTGCGTCAATGAAACTTACCCTCTTACTAAAGGATTTACTTACCAGTTATGGACAATGTTTTATTTTATGTAGCTGCTGATAAAGTTCCCTAGAGGTTGCACTGCATTCTTAGGTGCAAGGTTTTCATTTATGCTTGAATGCTGATGGTTTTTACCCTTAATGGAAAATTTTGTTCCAAGTTTCTATGAATTTCTACCAAGCTAATACTGCTGGGTGTTCTTGTTCAATTAAAGCTGATAAAATATGCAAAGTTTGACTCTCACTTTGTGAATGACATCATATAGTATGCAGATTTTGTAGGGTTAAGAGCTTATCTTGTTTATATAGTTCATGATTGTCATCGACCTGCTTAACCATCTATGTTACAATGCGATACTGTCAAACTGCTTAACCACCTTCCAATTTGTTTCATTTCTTACAAAGTTAGAAATGTGAAGTGTTTATATCCTTTCATTTGTCTGTATATTACTCTCTGTTTTATTGTATAATATTATAATATTCTGCTGTTTCTCTATTCCGAGACGCTTTAATCTGCATATTACAGTTCAAAACATATATTTTCTGTATTTTAATATGTATTCTTCTATATTTCCATTATTGTTTATATATCTAAATTCAGCAATTAATATGATAATCCACATTTTAAACAGCCACAGACAAAGAATGGTATTAATAGCTTCGGTGGTCTGGGAGCTACTTTAGTTGATTCTCTTGATACTCTATTCATAATGGGTCTTGACGAGCAGTTCCAGAGAGCTAGAGAGTGAGTTTGTTTTTTCCTTTATTCACTGATGAATAGGTTTCTTAAAGTGAGAACCATTCTGATTTTATTTTCTTCTTTGCTTCTCTCATCACTTTTGGGAACTGATTTTGACTTTATGTTGCTAAACAAATTATTGCAGGTGGGTTGCAAAATCATTGACTTTTGACAAGAATTACGAGGCCAGTGTATTTGAAACGACCATAAGGTTGCTCTAGAAGGTTTAATAGTATTTTTATTTAGCAATTTGTTCTCTTTTCTTGGATGGATGTCCTGTCTTGGTTCAGAAAGGGCAAATTTATACATGCAATATATTTTGCTTCTTACTTGCCTTCTTTGTTCTTGTTAAGCCAGAGTTGTAGGAGGACTTCTTAGTGCGTATGATCTCTCTGGGGATGAAGTATTCCTTGAAAAGGCCAAGGATCTTGCAGATAGGTTGTTGCCTGCATGGGACACGCCTTCTGGAATTCCCTATAACAGGATTAACTTGTTATATGGGAATGCACATAACCCTGGATGGGCAAGGGTAAGTTGCATATTATCAATTTTTTTCTTAAATTCATTGTATTCTATGAGGCAGGGACCAAGAATGAAGTAAGCTCTGGACATGCAAGAGTATCACCAATTTACAAGACCTACACAACCGCAGCATCCCTTAGTGGAGAGGAAACCAAAAAACAATCTCCTGAATAAAACTACATTAGCCAACTTAGAGCTAAAGACTCTAAAAAACTTATATTACAAAATAAAACCTACCAAAGACACTTTAATTTCAAAATATTTTGAAACTCTCAAACTTAAGAGGCTCAGACCGCAATCCTTCTATAAGATTTAGAACAATGGAACTAAAGGGTGAGGCTTCAATTAAGAATTAACTATGGTACTAGTGAGGGCTTATTCACCCAAGATACGGCCATCTTCAAGTCACTTTCAACTACCAATTTTCCATATCTTCTATCTTCCAATGAACTAAATAATTCCAACACCTTCAAGATGACCAACTCAGAAAAATAGGAATAAGCACTCCCACACTCCCAATACTGTTTAAGAACACATAAAGCACTGCCCCCTTAAAATTCCTAAACACCCCACCAATTCCATCCAAACTGGCTTTCCCTTTGCGGCTCATCAACTATAATTTTAATCCATCTATCCAAAAGTGCTGACAAGCTGACACTAGATCTCCTTTCTTGAACATTAACTTACCCAAGCCCAGTAATCTGCACATTTATCTCCGTCTCTGACACCCAAGCTATAACTCCATTCCTCTTGAGTCTTGATCTTCATCCAATCAATCAGAAGAACTCTTGTCTATGCTGCTCAAATTTTTAAGTTGTGACTGCTAGACCATTTGTACATATTCTTGTTTTCTTAGAGGGTACCCTTTCCCTGTTAATTTTTATGTTTTCTTCTTCTAGGGAAATAGCATACTGGCAGATTCTGGAACAGAGCAACTTGAATTTATTGCTCTGTCCCAAAGAACAAAAGACCCCAAGTACCAACAAAAGGTATTATTTTTGTCATGCTTGTATATGATCTGAAAATGTGTCCACTTTTTCTTTCCTATTCAAATCAGTTGAAACGTTGTTGATTCTGTCATGGAATAGTCTCAGGTTCTTTCATCTTTTGTATTTCTCTAGATACAATATGATTTTTTTGAGTATCTGCTTCTTGTAATGTTTTTGGTTGACATTTCAGGTTGAAAATGTTATCACTGGGCTCTATAAAAGCTTTCCTTCTGATGGTTTGCTTCCTATATTCATTAATCCCCATACTGGAACAGCATCAAAGTCAACAGTTACATTTGGTGCCATGGGTGATAGGTACTCACACTTCTGGTTGCATATTGTCTAATGTTCTCATGGAAATTGTACTCACACTTTTATTGTGCGCATGTTAATTTGAAGTGAGACAATGTGCAAGTATTCCGGACTGTTAACTTGCATACTGTTTCTCATCATGTAGCTTTTATGAGTACTTACTCAAGGCTGTTTCTCATCATGTAGCTTTTATGAGTACTTACTCAAGGCTTGGATTCAAGGGAACAAAACAGAAGCAGTGAAGCATTACAGGTAAGATGCTTTGAATCTCAGCTTTTTTTCGACGAACTTAGATCCTTTGTGTTGCATTAAAAAGCCTGGGCTCTGTGTTATTGGCTTATTGCTGAAGAATGTATTGACCAAGTTGTTGCAGCACTCTTAACTGCTAAAACACACTCAAGAACCCTAAACAGGCTCCGCACACACACACACACTCTGAATCAATGACGCAGAGCCGAGACCAAAGATCTTGTTATTCAATCGATGCCCCAAAATGGCTGAAAAATACATCATATAACAATATGTTCATGCTTGTAACAAACTAACTAACTAACTGTCTTTGTGGCTAAATGTAAAACGACATTGTAATGGAAACGTAACACTAACTACTGAGCATTAAACTCTCTGTTTCACTTAAGGGTATGATCTCCTAAACGGTGTCGCTTTGGCTTTCTTCTTCTTTAGGCCAAGTGACTGTTGGAGCTTCTCTCTTAGCAGCACAGCAGTTGTTTAATAATGTGTGGTGCATAGGGACCACCTCCGGCACTTCCTTTGTGCTGGAGTAATTAAATAAATACTATGATATTCCAGAAAACCTAAACCAATGTTTTCTTAGAACTAAAATGGAGTTATAATTAAATGATATATTTTGAGTACAGTCTCCCTTTTCCACTCCCTGTTGGTTCTCTCATATTCACTTGCATATAAATGTCCATATGTAATATATTGTACGATTTGTGTTGCTGCAAGTGTAATCGAGATATGGATGGAGATAGTCGATTTCAATCAATGTCTTGTTTATACTTGAAGAGTTTTGTATCCTTTTTCCAAGAGTTTCTGTTCCCTTTTCAATCCTTATATTCTAAGAACATCTATTGTGGAATTTTTGTTCTGATCGTATGCTCCATTTGATACTGGAAACAGAGAAATGTGGGAGACATCAATGAAAGGTCTGCAAAGCTTGATCAAAAGAACAACACCATCCTCCTTTGCATACATATGTGAGAAGACGGGGGATTCCATGCTTGATAAGGTTGTGCTTGAATCTAAAGGAAAATCTCAATTTTTGATGAGGTGTGATCTTGATTGTTCCATCTTCTTCATTTCTGCAGATGGATGAATTGGCTTGCTTTGCTCCTGGAATGCTGGCTTTAGGATCTTTCGGTTATGGCCCTGAAGAAGCTGAGAAGATTTTATCACTAGCAGAAGAGGTACTAAATAAAAGTCTACATTAGAACTTCAGTAGCCTTGATTTGGCCTCGTGGGCTGCAACTTTCATCTACACAAATTTAAGTTTTCAATATTTGTTGGTTGCCTTGTAAAAAGCAAAACAATAGTTGACATTTTACTACTCATAAAAAAATAATATAACAAAAACTTTTATGTTTGAAATCTTAATAAATTAACAATGATACCCGATAGAAGGAATATAGATTATATAGTTGTTTCTGGATAAATTCTATTTAACTGGCAGTTTTGCACTGCCTGAAGCTACAATTGGTTCTTGAAGAAAACGGAGAAGAAGAAAAATTAAGTTTGAAACTGTGAGCTTCTTGATGACACAAATGGTTGTCTGATTAATCAATCAAGGGACATCGTTCAACCTTCATTTCTTTCATATTGGTTTATGCGGGATAAAAGATATAATAAATCTCTAAATGAAAAGTTCTTTCATAAAAATAGCATCCTATCTTCTTTTCTGAAGAAGGTGGCAACGTGACATATGGGAATGATCTTCAATCAAGCCTGCCTAGAAACCTATCAGTGTGCTGGTGTGTTAATAATTGAGTCTACTAATTTGTGTACTATATTATGTACTTGATGTGTATTGTTAAGAACTGTGAATAATGATCTCTGCTTCAGAATCCCAATGTTTATTAATAATTTAGTGTGAAATAAAAAAATAAAATAAAAACTTAAATTAGGATGCAATACGCATCAACCTGCAAGCACAGTTTGAATTGCATGTTGCTTGAGCATTGCTAAGAAATGTGAAATAAACTCCTCAAGACATTACTGTTCATTAAAGAGTCTGAATACATTTACTGTTCTGCCACCAGAAACATCACTTTCTAAGTTTGCAGTCATTGTTGTGGAACTTTATGTTTCTATATTCCTTAGAAAATGTTTAACTATGCATATAGGGAAAGTTAAACTATTCTTTCCTCGAAAAACGACCCAGCAAAGCAAGGATTGATCAGGCTCAACGAAAGTTGATGAAAAGTTAAATTGCGTACACAATCTTGTTGCTTCCCAATTCTTTGCTTTAGAGTGTCGCTGCTATAGTATTCTATTATGTTGCCAGAAACTAAGCTTGGGTAGCTATGTACTTGTCCTTTGACTAAGTTCTTTTGGGCTTCGTATGCAGCTTGCACGGACTTGTTATAACTTTTATCAGTCAACACCAACAAAACTGGCTGGAGAGAACTATTTCTTTCATGGTGGAGAGGTACTTCCACTCTTTCTAATGTAGAATGGAATTGTTGTGAAATAGTGTACCCATTGCACTAAAATGAAATTTTTGCAGGACATGACTGTTGGCACATCGTGGAACATCTTGAGGCCTGAGACAATTGAATCTCTCTTTTACCTTTGGTGTTTCACCGGGAATAAGACGTACCAAGAGTGGGGTTGGGATATTTTTCAAGCTTTTGAAAAGCACTCTCGTGTGGAGGCAGGATATGTTGGTCTCAAAGATGTAAGTGCCTCTCAGAACTAGATTTTGAATCTAGTTCCTGCCCATCTTTCTTTATTTTCTTATTTTCTTTTTCTTTTTTTATTTTATATTCTTTCCTCATGGTATCAAAGTCTTGTAGACCTAGAGGCCACAAGTTCAAGTTCTCTTACCATCCTGATTATAAATAAAAAGTACAAAATTAATAATGGGCAATACCAACACCACCTGAATGGAGGCCTGGACCTGACATTGTTGGGCACAAGTCTGTCTTTATGTATATTTTTCCATAAGAGATTTCAATTGGAGAAGAGATTCTATAGGTCATCTACCTGACATCAAACTAATGTTCAAATTAATTCATTTTACCCCTATCAAAATCTGAAATGCGAATCTTTGTTACCAATAAGGTAGCATTTGAATTAAAAATTTAGAAATGGGAATGAGATTCCCGTTTTAAAGTCTTTCTCATGACCAAAAAGTCGTATTCCAAACATTAGGAGGGAGAATCTCATTCTCGACAAAAATTCTAATATGAACACTACCAAAGTGTTTTGGTATTCTGACATAGTGACATTAGGTTATGCATTGGGTGTATCACAAGCTCAGTGGTTGGGAGAGCAGAAGACCAAAACTGTTGCCATCAAAGCTCAACATTAGGAAAGGAAATTAGTGGTGTGTCACAAGCTCAACATTGTCGTAGAGTAATGTATTTGACCATGATCAAAATCTTCAGATATGTATCCTAGAGACCAACAAGTGTGATATATCAATCTATGTTTACATGACAGTTTTCTTCTTACTGTTTGATTACTTACAAATTTTTAAATGAAATTAGTGGTGTTAATTTTCACAAGAATTGTATTTTCTCCCTCAGGTTGGTACAGGTGTGAAAGACAATATGATGCAGAGCTTCTTCCTTGCAGAGACACTCAAGTATCTGTACCTCTTGTTTTCACCTCCCTCTGTCATATCTCTTGATGAATGGGTATTTAATACAGAAGCGCATCCTCTGAAGATTGTGACCCGACATGGCCCTGGAAATAATCTTCATGTAGATGTAGATGTACGGAAGAGGAATTTACCAGCTCGTTTCAGTCGTAGGAAGGAACATCATTTGGGGTACAATTAACCTCCCATTCTAGGAAATCTTTACCTTAGTTCACATTATTCTTTCCACATATATAGATTATAGACCATTATTTCACGTGTTCCACCAAATTAGTTGATGGAACTAATCGAGGACAACACGGATTTCGAGAATTAATATGCATGCATGTTGGTGACCAAGAGAATGAATGAGCAGAGCATAAACCAAACGAACGGTTGTGGATGGAGAAAGCAATGTGGTAGAAAAGACGGGACCAGTTTTGTGTAGCTTGGTTGTTGTATTTGACATTGTTAAGCTATCAAGTGATTCTATTGTTTGAACCATCTGCCTGGAAGTGAAGTAAAACCCCAAAGCGCCGTTCTTTTTTTATCGGCAATAAATACTTATATTCATTACAACAAGATTACAAGAAAAAGTACAGCAAACAACAAAAGCACATTTGTGTTGCATGACATCTTTGTCATCGCATGTATCAATTAAGTCTCATTTCACTCATGAGACAAAAAAAAAAAAAAAGAGAAGTAGAAAAGAAGTCGGCAATAACAAAGACAACACAAGAAAAATATGGAACAAAAATAAAAGGGAAAAGCTCCAATTTGATCCCATGAAAGTTTTAGGACCAAAATTGGGGTTTTTACAAAATTACAAATCAGATCGAAACATGAAAGTTCAAGAATCAATTTGAGGTTTTCACCAAAATAAAATAAAGAATTAACAAGTTGAATGACGTTTTCTTTAAGATGTTAATGCTAGTTTCTTATTACGATGATATAAGTTTTTTGTTTTTTTAACAAAGAATGTAGTTAAATCCCCAAATGCTAGCATTTATCACTTACTTTGTGGGCACATATTTCGAATCAAGCCTTACATACAAATGCAGAAAAAGAAAAAATAAATACCATGGTTAGGCTTATTTATAATAGACGAACATGAAAATTTATATACTTCGCATCCCATATCGTCCTAAGCACGTCACATTCAAACTTTCATGCAACTCTCCTTTTGTCTCATCGAGCACCTTTTAGGCATGGCATTGTCCCTCCAACAATTCACACACTACTAAACTTGAATATAATTATAACCATCAACTACACTAGCAATAAAAACGGAAATTAACCACAAGGATATAATTATCATCCGAAAAGACAATTACACTACACGATTAGTGATTCTATGATTGTAGTTGAAGCCATTAAAATTCCCCAATGATGGTTTAGGCTCGAGGCAATCAATAGATAATCATAATAGATGATCAAAAGAGTCAAAAAGACTATAAATTTACTATACAGGATAGCCTCTTAAATATACAATGATGCTACCATATTACAAATTAGTGAAAACCTAGGTTAGAGCTGTTAAAGAATGAGATGTAAAAATCAATGAACTTACAGAGATCTCGCAAGGTAATCAATCTAGTATACAAAAGAAGATGAAAAAAAATGCCACTGGGGGATCTAATCTACATTTCCGGGTATGTCTAAGGCTTGCCTAATCAACATTTACAAAAAGGTGACTAAATATATTACTTCCCACCCCAAACGTAGAGCAAACGATTATTGGAAAACTCAAGCCATTTAGAACTTACAATGAATTAGAAGGATGTGCACTTGAAAAGGAAGCTTCCCGTGCACGAAGAGAGTTGTTTGAAATATCTACATCTCCTTCAAGGTCAAACAAAGGTTTTAGTCTTCTCTCGACCTCATTGCGTTGCATATCAATCTCCTCGAGGACCATAGTCAAGGCAGAACTGCAAGATTGCTCATCTCTAAATGCTAGGGTCCATCTCCCATCAACTAGAGCTTTTTTCTTTGATCTCCCATATCCAACAGACTTGGCAGGATCCACAAATGGAAGAGTAGATGGACGGATTCGCAAATGCAACCATTTTGGGTGCTTATCATCGATTCTGGGCTGGAGGAACAAGTTAAGATTATTCTCTTTCCAAGGAAATCTCACTTGAAAAAAGGGGGAAAAAACATTCCACAAAGAATAATAGTAAAAGCTCTAACAAACAATTAGCACAATATTATTTGTTTCTAGGCTCTATTTTAAATGTGAATGGGCAATGCAGTAATCAATTGAAAATATGGTCGACAAATAGTACGTGTGCTATAATATTCTTTTCTCAAGTGGTGCATTTCAAAAGAAAGGAGAAACTAGAAGGCACTTCAGCCATACATACATTGGAGCCTGCCAATGGTGCGGCAACACGAACTACTCCATGATGCTGCTTCAGAGGTAATTCTTCGACAAGAACAATCCATCCAGATGTTCCCCGAGAAATTGCCAGGAAGAAAAAATGGCGTTCTTTACCCCTTTCAAATGCAATTCTACAAGGCACTGCATCAACTGCATATGGTAGCGAGCAGGGTCATTCAACCATAAATACTTTTAACAGTTAACTAAATAATTGAACTTTTAAAAAGGAAATAAAAGATAATCTCCACTTACAAGGGTAAAAACAAATGCAAGATAGAAAACTGACCTAGTCTTAACTCGGTGCCTGGCTTTGGTCCTGAAACATCCACGCCTGCAGTTGATGAACGTGAGTTGCCAGGCACATCAACTGGAGGATGAACAGGAGGTTGCTCAGGCAAAGTTCTACCCTGGGAGAAAATTTGAAGTTGATGAAGTAGCACAAACACCTGAATAAAGAGAACAAATAAAAGTTATTGTCTTGGTCTGAGTGGGGTAGCTCATAACGTTTCCCTTCCGCTTGTCCATGGAGTTTTGGAAAAGCCAAATATCTCAGATTAGTAACAGATAATGTGAGAAGCGCTGGAAGGGAGCTACTTCAACAATGTTATATACAAGAACAAAGCTAAAAGAGTACAAACACACCTTCACTAACTCCAACATTCTTTCACCAGAAGTAAATGATGAATCCACCAGAGCCTCTGATAGAAAAGTATATTAATCGAAGTCATGTTAACTAAAAGTAGAGTAAAAGATTATCAATCTAGACCTCAAGTGCCAAATTTTACCTTCAGTAGAGGACTTCAATGACGGCAAGAGCATGGACTTGGGCTCTTTCCTGGGAGATGATGCCTCAATCGCTAGACGAGAAAAATTTGTAGCTCCAACCATCAGTGGTTAACTTAATGCACCAACTCAAACTGCAATACAATATTTAAAGTGACATACCTCTTTTGCACTTCTTCCACTCATCACAAATGACAGTTACAAGTAAATCGGGCCAAATTCCTCTGATCTCCTTTACAAGCGCGCTGGTACAGTTCTTGTATGAGACCTGCACACAATAGAAATCACTAATTAAAAAAGAACAATTGCTCAAAAAAGGAAGTATAAAGAAAGACACCAAGAGGCAAGAGCACATACACAACATGCGAACTGTCTAGTACCATAAATTTGATATAATAAGCTACTTGCTGAGCAACACTATATGTTCAAAATTTTCATAGGTCAGTGAGAATGTTCAATGCTTATATGCCACCAAATAGTTCATTCTAGGTTAACTGAGGTAAACCATAAATAAGATTAGCAACCATTTTTATCTAAAGTGAACTACAATACATAAATCATAAACAGTTATTTATTCTTACTCTCTTAGTATCACTTATGCCACCCCCTATAGATAGCAAAAAATGCAGAAATGTGATAAGAACTAATAATGCAAACATCACAACAATCAGAACATAGAAAAAAATTTTGAGTAATGGAAAATTAAACATGTGTTTTTGAAATATGATAAATGTAATAATTAATGGACGTGACTTGAATATAAAAAGACAATAATAGCCAATCACATCTCACTTGCCTAACATGTTTTTTGTCAAGGGATGGTGTAATTACAAGAGCTGTATGTAATCGAATCATAGAAACAACTATTATTCAGTTGGGAAACAAAAGACAAAATCCCTCAACATTCATTATCATGGAAGTCCAACATAAAATAAATCGTTGTTGTAATGCTAATGTAAATCATATAGAATAACTGAGATCAGTGAGAGTTTCCATGACAACAAAGCAACTTGAGAATTTGTATTAATACTGCTTCTGCAAAATACTCACAGTGATAGCTCAATATCTATAAAAAAAATCATACATGAATATCTATTATACATCTAATAACAAGTATCTAATGTACCGTCAATAATTTACCTTGAGCATTTTAAGATGATGTTGGTTAAACTCTTCTTCACTATAAGGAAGTAACTGGCGCAAAAGCCAACCACCATCCCACAGAGTCTCTGCTGATATATTTGATCGACAAAACAGACTGACCAAAGAATCAAGCACCTAGAGGACAAAACCATGACAATGATATAAATTTAGCATCAACTGACAGAATTTGAACCTGATGGGAAGAGAATAGAAATTTAAGGAAAAAGATAAGCACCAGTTGCATTCATTTCAGACTGCTCCTAAGTTCTCATGAAAGAATTAAACTTAAAAATGAGTGTTCTAAGAGAACAAGAGTGAAAAGAATAAATGACCCAATGCTAACAGTTTTCTTTTACAAGGCCATAATAGATGCACAAGTAAATATACCTCCTGATTGAAAACATATTTTTTAATACATTCCTTTGGTATTGTCTCGGTGTTCCTAACAGCATACAAAAACTAAATAATTGCATCCATCCAGCACCATCAACGTGTCTTTTTCTTTACAGTTGAAAATGAAACTTGCGTTAATTATCCATAAATGCTCTCCTTTGAATCAAGTTTGTGAGGTTTGGATGCTTTGGCTTTTAGCTTGACATCCCATGCAACAGATGAAACCGAATTCTCACAACAACCAGTCAACTATCAACCCACGAACCCTTTTGCAAAAAGTGTATCTACCGTGGAAGATATTATTTCATAATCAGTCCTCACATACTTCATGTTCTGGAAACATGAGCTCTTTTGAATCAGCGATTCCTCCCCAGTATCTCCAAAGATTAGGTCTTAATGATTCCATTCCCTTCATCATAAAAAGGTTCTACTTCCCTGAACTCATCACTCACTTGAATCTTCTCACATTCAACCAGAAACTCTATGCCTATATGACATTGACTACTAGAGGCTAGATGAAAATCTGATAATATGATACTAAGATCTCATACCACACTTCAGCAAAGATTTGTGACCTAGCTTTTGTTGAATGAATTAGAAACACATGATCCCATACCACACTTCACCTTCTTGTCATCAGGTATGTCTTCCACATAAATTAAAAATTAAACATTTCGACAGTGTTGAGGCAAGGAAAATATCTTTTAAGCTTGTGAAGTGTGAACTACAATTCAGTTCTGGTATTTTTAATTTGATGTTAATCTCCTACAAAGATCATCCAAAACCAATATCCCACAACACGGAACAAGCAAATTAAATGGATCTTAAACCTCATCATTGGAACCTTAATCATTATCGATGGGAATTTAGGAATCTAATTCTACTACAGTCATTTGACATAGACAGATATTTGACTACTCAACTGTTCAGCACTTGAGGCATCAAAAGGGGGGTTAACTGAATGAATAGTAGGTTTCCTACCACATCTTTGATCCATACTTGCTTGAACCAATGGTTCACTCAACCCTTTAGCTTTACAACTGAAAGTCTCAAAATAGATATACTCAACAGATAATGAACATGGAAGAAATGGATACTATCTCAGATGGAACTGTATAAAATCTCAAGAAATTATAGGGTTTTCTGAATTCAAATCTATCTGCCCACAACTACATTTTGCATATGTAAATTAATAACTGCAGTCATGCAGCACTTCAACTCCCAGACATCAGATAAATCATAATAAAATGCTAACTATTTCCCAGACTCTGAACATTTGACTATAATAATACCTATAGTGAGTCCAAACTTTAAATACCCAAATACTACTTAATGACACAAATACCATATTAAGAAGTTATAAAGAACTTCTATTCTCATAGATATGGAACTCTGGTGGCATCACCCAAGCCTATACTTTAATTGTTATTTACAGTTCGTGCATGCAATAAGAAATCAAATCTTCACTCATGCCGTATTTGACCAAACAAAATAGGAGCAACAATTGACCAAATAAGTAGAAGCAACAAATGACTGCAAATGGAATTATTACCTGAAATCTATGTACACGAGGACTTGCTCCTACTACTGGAAAAGAGCACAAAATTCCATACTGCTCCTGTTAAATTAAAACAAAGTATTAAGGCAACAACAACCTAGCTTCTGCCAAACTAGGTAGGGGTCCCCTACATGAAAGTATTAAGAGACTACAAGACAACACTGACAAGAACTTCCATCAAATTATGAAAACAAACTATTCACATATGTCATAAGAAAAATGTTATAGAGAGAGAGATGACCTTGAGCAGTTTCAAATAACCATCAAGTTGACCGCTGATTTCATCTCCTGAAGAAAAAAGCTGCTCTTCTCCTGAGACTTCACCAACCAAAGCTTGCTGCATATCAGTGATAGTATTACAGTTCAGCTACTAAAAAAAGAGACATGAAAAGCTTATGTTTAAAGTTCATAGAACAAAAACATAGCTTATTCAATGGATTGAACATTTGAACTACAGTATTCTTGGTTAGTCCATAATAACAACTCATCCCTGTATCACCAATTTGTATATAGTAAAATAATAACAAGATTCTAACACTTTTCACCAGCAGAATATAAAGCAAGAGAGTACTTGTACGAAAAAGCTTAATCAGTAATCATTAACAAGTTTAAGACCCCCTAATTAGCCAAATAGATTTAAACACCTTTTGGCATTCTAATCCTTTTAAGCCTTGACTTGCTTAAATTGACAAAATCATAGCAGCTATTATAGAGGATCTCCAACTCATTCAATCACCAGCAGAGTATGTAATGAAATATTGATGTGCTATTGCATATTCACAAATAATATAAATAATTAACTAAGACACTGCATAAAAATTATAATTTATCTATGTAAGTGATATGAGAACAAATTAATCTAGTAAAGATCAACTAATAAATCACTGGCTCACATGGACATACCAACAAGAGCTTCTTGTGTTGTTTGCGTTGAGGAAGAATGCCAAGAGCATCTAGCATCGATTCGTCCAACTCTACAGAAGCAAATATTTGATAAGAAAATGTTATGAAAACAGCAGAGCTGAAGTAAGCTACTTATCTAGATCATGACCTTTTGTTTGCAATAATGTAGCAAGCACACTCAACGAACCCAGAACATGCATATCATCGCCACCAGTAACATAAAAAAGCAGCACATCCCTGCACAGATACATATATAAAAAGGAATACATATTCAATAAACGATGATTATGAAACAAGATAAGCTAGTTAGTTAGAAAACATAGATCTAAGTAAGTTACTAGAACATTCAAAAACTACACTACCAGCCTTTACATCCAGATAAATATCAGTCTTCTAAAGCCTTCGACATAATGTTTCTTTACGAAAAGGGATCTGGAGTAATTTTGGAAATTTTGGGTAACAAGGCACTGGTTTAAGGATTTCTCATTAACTACAGAAAGCTTTTGGATCAATTATCAATTATTACCAATGTCACAAGTTGTACAGCTCTACTTTTTGAAGAAACAGAAATGGTGGAAGCTTTTTAGGTATGTCTTCTTCTCTGCTAAGCAAGATTGGGAGAGACTTCAAAATAAAGACACTGAGTGACAGGTTATCTTCATCACAACTTATGTCGATAAATTATTCAGGCAATGCTAGCATTACAGCATTACTGAGAGCAGTAAGGAACTTAAATGTCAAAAGTATATGTCAAGCAAGTACTTTATTTCTTCTCTTTACAGAAACACTTTATCAATCTATAAAAGGAAGTTGGAATATTATTGTCAACATTCCAGCCAAGAACTAAAACGAGCCATATTGAGCTATTTGTCAATTGGAATCATGCCCACATGTTGATTCTTTGCCTTTTAACTTAAGCAATAAACCTTGGTAGTCATCTAGTGCAGAATATTAAAGAATTTTGAAGTAGTGTGCGTTTAAAATAAATAATAAAGCACCTTTAACTCTCTAGGATATTTAGCAGACCACCACAATTACTGATTCACTCTTTAGGCAAAATTCATTTGAATACATGATAATGGCACTAACACAAAATTATAACCACGAAATTTGACAAAAGACCACAGCCAAATTGGCAAATTGCTAAACATGAACAATCCTACAGGATTGGAATATGTTCACAAATGACCTAAATTGTACAACGTACAATATATGTCAGGATACTATATGAAGAAATGATCAACAATTGTTTCAAGCACTTCTGCAAGTTCCAAATTGTGATTCTAGTTTAAGGCATATGAATGAAAAATCTGAACCTGATGGATTTGGTTTTCTCCATTCTACTTTTATATACTCATTACTGGTTTGAAAATAAAATTAAAAAGTCATTTGTACAATTGCTATTACTAATTGTCACACAAAGATCCAGTTCAGCTGATATAGCAAAAGTAATGGCAGACAGAAAAACAGAAGTTAGCTGACAAAAAGTTACCTAAAACCCATATGTGAACTGCTACAGGCGTGTTCCATAATAGCATCTTCTGGATGAATCTCTGAAGAACTAGACAAGTTCGGCACGGTGACGTTTAAACGTCCAGAATCCACCTCAGTAAGGTTATTGCTGTCTGTCTGCTGACTTTCATGGACAAAATCATGACCAGACACATGACCATTGAGTTTCGCTTCAGTATAGAGCACAAAGGCGTCTGGCGAACAGAAAAAAGCAGCAGCAATGGCATTTGCCAAATCTTTGATCTTAACTATGCGCAAGATGCAACAAATTATATAAAGAGAAGTCACAGCACCAATCTTTAATTCCTGGATTTACAAAGTACAGAAGGTTAATAAGAACCAAGGTGTAGATACATGATCATGATTACTTTTGTAGGCCCTCACACCCGGCAAATGAACAAATAAAATAAAACAAAAGAACGAAGAAGAAGCAACATACATCAACAGCTTTCATCCTCAGAGAAGGTAGAAGCAAGGGAAATATCAGAATTCGCAAAATGTTGTCTGTTATTAACCTCCCAACATCAGGGATCCCGGCAGAAATAACATCACTAACATAGTAGAGATTGTCCTCAATTTCATCTACAGCAGCAAGGATGACAGGTGTTGAGTCTGCGTCAGGATTTCTGTCCCAATAATAAAATAACACCCTTTAGAAAAACACACACTTATCCCACTACCATAATATAATTAACTGATCTTACTCTTACTTCACAATGTCATAGACCAATCCATTTAAATGAATGCACTGCTTCTGGAAAAATGAAACCAAATTTGAAAAATAATCTGCATGAGGGGTGCTGGCAACATATCTATTCACGCAATCATCTCCAACTGAAAACCAGAACAAAAAGGAAAAGCAAAGTACTTTTAGTCTAGGAAAATTGAACTACACCACAGGAGGAAAGGAAAGAGAAAGTAACCACAACAAGAGCAACTGACCATGATATACATTTAATGTCAAAGCACGCACAGCAGTGCGAATCATACTCTCTTCATGGAAAGCAAACCGTATTGCTTCAACATAAAGTGGAAAAGAGACTACTTCGTCCTTTATGCACAGAAGGAACTATATCAATACTTAGAATAATAGAACATGTAACAGATGTTAAATTTCTTGCTCCATGAATTTGGTCAATCAAACAGCTATAGAATAATTATATGTTGTATTTGATCACATGGATAGAGCAGTGGGTTGAATTTTGATATCCATTATGAGGCCTAATCCAATGGTTTATGTCAACAATGGATTCGAATTTAAAATTCAATATGATGTTTATATCCACCATATAATGTATAAAATAACCCAACGGACCTCCCTTAGATCATCATTGGTTTGATAAATGAATTTTTTTATGTACCCAGAATACTCCAACCTTATCGATCTAGAATTTAACTGGACCGAATACTGAAATTTTAAAAAATAAATAAATAAATAATAATAATAATAATAATAATAAATAAAAACTTGAACTGAAAATAGCATATTGGATCTAGACTAATGTGTAACAAATTATTAAAATAAATAAATAAAATTACAAGCATAAAAGTAGTAACAATTTCTTATGAAATTGCAAAAAGATAAAAAATATATATATTGAAAGGAAAAAGAAGGAACATAAAAAATTAGGTTTTCTATAACCTAGCCTTTGATAGCATGCTAAATTTCTTGCTTCATTGAATTAAAATCAACAACTGGAACCCAATAATACTTATTAGGTAGTATGATCAATTCTATTTCAATAAGAAACTATAACAAATCCTATTACTATAAGTTGTTTACATGATGTGACTAAACTTGTCCAATGTAGCCATAACATTCCAGGCAGCAATCTACTCATTGCTGACCAGATGGATCACCCACCGTCATGATCCTACCACCTCAGCAAAACTGTAATCCAATGACTAATTTATACACAAAACTTTCTTTCTTCTTCTTTTTCATCCAACCAAATATTGCTTGAAACAAAGATCTTAAATAGCTTAATCACAACAAATTCAAAACTATTAGAACAACAATTAAGTGTTCCTCAATAAAATATTGCATACTCCATTTCCTATAAACACTTCTACCACAAACTCTAACAAAGTAAGGGAAAACGACAATCCTTAGAATTCCTTAGGTCACGCCTATTGATTAGTTCAACTCTTAGATAATCACTACAAATAAACAACTATATTTGACAAAGATGTAACATTCAAACCCACATTCCTTTGTACGTGAAGAACAAAGGCTATGCATAATGATTTAATTCAGCATCTTACCACTGTGATGCCATCATCAATTAAGCTTCTTAATCTATTTTGGTTTTACGCATACTTGATATCACAATCTCTAATTGGGAAGAAATTAGTAGAAGATAGCATAAAGCACTAAAAATGATCAAAGCAAGGCTGTTCCTAAGGCGACACCCCAATGGTAGGAACTTGGGACTTCTTTCGTGGAAGTCTACAGATCACAACCGATTGGATAAGAGGCATGGAGGGCACATGGGAAAAGTGAGGCCTACCCTCTATTGTGTAGCTCTTAGGCCATTCAGGTGTCCTTCTGACCATAAAGGAAGCTCAAAGCACAGTTATTATTTATATAATAGTATATACTCCATATCATGGCAAAGATTGAAGGTCGTATGTTACAATTTTGATCAAGCATATACAGGCATGAAAACTACCATGACATGCTCTTTAAACTCATACTTCATGTCAAAATGTCCGTCTCTGCTGAGAAGCAATCACAATTCACAAACCGAAGGCAAGCATTACAAAGTTTATGAAATACAATGACAACACCTCTTAGACATCTTGACAACATTGAACGTAATGAGTCGCAACTCATGTCAAAGATGACAGCAGATGCGTTCTCTACTTTGCAGGGTGCTATGCTATCTGTATACATATTACTTCCTTTTCATTTCTTAATAATTTTTTGTCCTAAATCTTTGAAAACAGTATGTGGGTGTTTTGCTAGCTAAATACTTTTTGATGATTTTCCTAAAATATAATACAACATTGTAACAAAATACTACGGATGAGGTATTAAACTTAAAATTGAATGAAATAAAAATGCTATTGAACCACAATATCTATAGGTAGGCAAGAAACAACAACACAAAAATGTAAGGTGTAAATAACAGGCTGAGGAAGAACAATCTTACATTTTCTGTTTTCACAAGCAGGGAAATTATGTTCTTGTTCAGCTTTCCACTAATTGCTCTTCAGACGACAAAATAAGAATCACAACACCATAATCAGGACAAAAATAGACGAAAAATGAAGTCATAAGATAACATAACAAAATAAGTCCAAACCTTAAGAAAGATATGTAATAAGACAGTAGCTCTTCATTGCGGAAGTCAAAAGAATAAGTAATTAGGTAGTTAATATGTTCATTGCTGAACATATAATCTGCAAAAATTTCAAACATTAATGCATTCCCTACTCCTAGAATCAAATAAAGACAACACAAAAGAGCTACCTACTTTCTCTCTTCAAGAACCAACTTACATATAGCATGTTCACTTTTGAGGTTTTGAATCATAATGCTCATTGTCTGCAACAACTGAAGTGAAACAGTCGCTGTTCTACTGATCTTTAGTATACGTATAAACTCCCCCATGATCTGCCTATCCATGAAGAACCTGCAATTGTGCAGACAACATATAATGCCAGATTACATCACTACAATAGATCAAGAAATGCTAAGTATTCAGAAGCCTCACTCAAAAAAGGTTGAGTCATGCTGATCGCCATATGTAATCAACTCTGCTATCGATCTCAGTGCCTCAATAACGAAATCCTTCAAAAGATGGAATAGGTAGTGAGACCATAAATCAATGAAACAGAAACTAAGAAAGACAACGGCACAATGGCACTAAAAGCATTCAACCAAATTAGGATGAAAAAAGTATATTTCACTGTCAGTTACCTTGTTAACCTCATTCACAATTTGAACTTTTTGCAATTGATCAGTTAAATATCTGCAGACATGAAAACAATTAACATAACAAACTATGCATTCAGGAAAAAAGACTGATCACATAGCAGATGCATTAATTCAATCCAGGGCTTCATACACCAATGGAAAATGAATTAAGCTCCAACACATGTATAAAATAGGAACATATTGAAAGTTGAGAAGCTCTAAATAACTAGGAACATGGAGGAGATGAGAAGTAAAATAAATAATAGCATGGAAAAGGTATTTAAGAAAAGAAACCGTGCTTAATTGTTTTCATTTGCTGTCATTCAAGTATGTTTATCAAAACCAGAAGGCTATTTGGTCTACAGTAAGTTGAATGAGTCACATAATAGTTATTCTTGTACAGCATTCTAAAAGAAATAATCTTGTATATAAGCACAACTCAGGATAATTTTGCATGAGTTGACAAATGGAACTAAACAGTTCCAACTAACTTATAAGTAAGCAGCACCACCAGCTCCAATGATGAAAAATAGTCATTAAAAAAATAGTTTTATCTTATTTCAAAATATAGAAGCTTTGAATTCAAATTCTTTGATTTCCTCACTTGCAATATTCAATTATTTGCTCCAAAACAAAATCACCCATCAGCATCAACTAATACAGCAGAAGAACTCACAACAAGACTTGATGAAAACTTAATTCCAGTCAAACAAGAAACTGACTTTGGACTCATTACTCGATCATCCAACAGAAATCTGCCTCAAACCATTCCAATTGCCAGATAAAACCACACACGCCACAATAGCATTAAAATAAATTCACTAATGCACTCTCATCAGCTGATTCAAGAAGCCCTAATAAAAAATAAAATCAAAAATCAAAATTGAAGAATGGTGAAACCTGAGTTCATCTAAGGAGAAGCGACTCCTGGATCTCCAAAAGGGAAGCCACATGATTGGAGGGGATCAGAGGAGTGAATTACGGATGAATGGAATTGAAATTGGACATCCGCATTGGTGGCTGAGAATTCATTGTCGCAGTTCAGTGATCAAACGAAAGTAGAGCTTAGGGTTTGGTCCGGAGAGGAAGAGAGCGAGCGAGCGAGCGATGAGCGATCTGTGTTGTGAGAAGAAGGTTGTGGGCAGCAAAGCAAAAGCAAATTGGGTTGCTGAGATCAAATCTTATTTAATTCAATTTAATTTATAAAATAAAAAATAAAGAAGGTAGTGTTGGGGTGTTGTAGGAGAGAGGGTTGTTTGGGTTTTGGACGATACTCAATAAATTAAAACTAAAAAGACAAAACAGAGGGAAAGAAGTAGAGAAGAGATAATTAGTGAATCGTGGTCTGAATTTTACCCAGAAATTCCCATATGAATTATGAGAGATTATTGATTGACGAAGAAGGAAGGAGAAGTTGCGTTGAACTCAGCTGAGCTGGCTCTGTCTAGATCCATGCATGCTCTGTTTTGGGCTGAGATCCACTGGATCAATTCAATAATATAAAATATATATTTATTTGAATAATACTGATATAACTTTATATCAGTTGCACTAATGAGGTGATGACACCTCATTTAAAATCATGAATCCGGACTAATCGCTCCGCTCCCATAAATTCACTTGAGTGTGTATAAGTGAAATTTGATGAGGTGTCATCACCTCATTAATTTGATTAAATTGCAACTAATATAAAGATATAGCTGTCAACTGGTACACATTTTGCTCTATTTATAATTCTTTAGCATCCTTATTTTTCAAGTAAAGATAATTATGGTGGGCCGATATAAAACAATTTGTTTTGGACTTGTGCAAATTAATGTCGATCCTTGATATCCCTTTATTTGGACTTTAAAGGCATTAACATTACTTCGTTAGAGTGTATTATGGAACAAACACAACATAATATAGTAATATCTTTGACTTCCAAGTTTCCACATTTTTTCTCACCAAAACAGAAAGTCTTTTTTTTTCTTTTTATACAAAAAAGTGTCAAAATCATTTCTTACAACTGCCTAAAGCGTATATATACAAAGAATTAATAGCGTTTAAAAAAATAAATTATGCCCCTTCACGCTACTTAGGACTTTTGGCACACGCACCAAAATGGTCTCCTACACCATCAAAACACAAAATCTGAAGACAATTTTTGAAGTGTTTTGTTGGGCAATAAAAAAAAACATAATAAAAGACTCATAACCTACCAGTCAGTAACTAATGAATCATTATAGAATAGAATAGAACAGAACATTCTTATGCAGCACAACACATTGACAGTATTAAACAGAACTAGATACTAAAGTCAAAAACTAAGAAGATGAGTCATCTACTCATCTACTGAAACATAAAAAGTGGTCACACCTCTTGGCTTATATTTTAAAAAAAACAATAATAATAATTGAAATATGAGTGCCACACTTCTCAAAAGAAGTCAAAGCCTGAAAAAAACAATTCTAATCAAATAAAAATGAAAACAGCTAAGCTAATAAACTTCTATATTCATGATAAAAATGGCTATTATAACCATGGTCCCAATTCCCAAAATGGCCAAAATTTGAATATTTAGCACATTGTGGGAACATTCGAGGAAAGTAAGTAAGAGAATTCTGCAAGCAGTTGATAAAGAGCAGAAACTTTTGTAGAGTCAAATCATCATCCACGAGCTCTGCATTACAAGATTTTATCATACAATTCTATTGTTTTGTTCTACCATCTCTCAACCATAAAGATGAAGCACAAATTCTATAACTTCACTAGCTTCTTTCATAGATAAAAGTAAAACTAGTAATATATTTGTAACTGATCAATATCTGTACAGTAAAAAAACAATTGTATTTTAACCATTTGCGGTCTATGCTTGCTCGGGATAAATCATTCTATTTTTTTGTGCTTTTGTTCCACAAGTTAAAAGGTAACTGTCGAACTAAGAAACAAAAATGGCACAGTCAAAGCATATGGAATCACTTCATCCAGAATTTGCCCTCAACCAGTTGTCGCCAACGGTCATGAAGACATGTTTTCCCAATATGACTTCCACATCAGGCTGATCCTGTATATTAGTAACCATTACCTGAAAGGGTACAGAATAAGTATTAACATTGTTATCAACAATACTGGAACGATAAACTAAAATTAAAATAGAGGAAAGAACCAAAAACAAACCTTGCCATTTCCCTGCTGAAACTCAGACTTCAGATTAGAATAATCCCTTGAAAGCAACAAAGTTTCCAAACAACGGGCTTGTTTCACGTTTCCTACAGCAATAAAAGCATTATGAGAGACAGAAAAATCTAGAGCAAGACAAAACAAGAAATACATAACTGGAGCAGTTGAACATGGTTCACTTTTTTTTGGTGTATGCGTAAATTTATGGAGAAAGAGATCCAACCATTGTATAGTGCAAGAACAGCATCTTTGTCAAACACTATTGTTGGCCTAGCCAAGCTGATCACAAACGAAAAGTTCGAGATGCCGTGGAAACTCTCTTCAGCAATGATAACCTACAATTAACAGAGCCACAAGTATAAACTTACGAACACCCATATGTAAGCCATAAACGTACTAATAGCATATAGATACGACTTAGCGCATTTTATAATCAAGCTCTACTAATCAAATGTTCTGGCTAGACAACTAAGGAATCTCCTCTTTATATAGTTTGGTATTATTATGTGGTAAGCTTTCAGTACTCAGCAGGGAAAAGAGTTGATTTTGAAATTATTAAGATATCATATACTCAAAACAGAGTTTTAAAAAGCCCAATTTTTTCAAAGAATAGAGTAGTTCAAGTTTTGGATTATTTTTCTGGAAAATTGTTGATAAAGACTATTATTCAAATAGAATTTGTGGTGCTATTTTATGATTTTTCAGTCTTACTAATATTAAAAGAGTGCTTCCCTTTGAATAAGCATGTTCCGTTCATTGCGCTTAAGCTCTGAAGGAACTTTGCGCCACAAATGAGCTGTGAGCAAACTAATAAAACAGTTTCTAGCTGCAACTTACTGCTTGTGGTGGCATCACTGTAGACGAAAGCAAAGGAGAACCAATTGCATCTCTGATGTAGAGTTCCTGCACATGAAACATGACATTCAGCTATGATATCGTAAATTTACACCCTCTTGATTATATTTAGACCTTGACTCTTTCAAAAGAACCCAGCTTCATTATAAGAGTTGCCAACTATCAACTGCTTCAGCAGTCCTCTAAGATGTCTCCACCGACCCCCAAAGCCAACCGACATAAAAATTAAAATGATAATGGTCATAGTTAATTATAATTAATTTTGGTTAGTTGTGATTATTCATGAAAATACTTCTCTTAGTAAAGGTAAGAACAAGATTAGGAATTGGTACATCAAATCCAAACAGGATGAATGGAAAGCCCATTTACATTCCAGAGGGTTAAGTCCAAACACAGCCTCAGTCTACATTCAAACTGTAATTAACCCCAAAAAAAAAATATCAGGTAAAAAAAATTACTTAAACATGTACACAGGTGGCATTACCTGAGATTTCAAAACCTGCTGTGAGATTGATTGATCTTCATCCAATGATTTAAAGTAAACCTCCACCGTGTCAGTAGGTTCAAGGGCAGCCTTCTTACGAAGCTTCTGGATTCTATTAACAACCTACAACAATTAAGGGTCAAATAATTATACCAGGAATCCTTATTGCAAACTAATGTCAAAGAAGACATATTTTTGTACCATATGACACTAGGGAAGGAATATCATCTACAGAAAATATAACACACTACCTCACGAGCCACACCAGCCTCAAACAATGACTCATCAGCACGTAAATCCATAACCACCAAAACGTCTCCTGAAATATGAGATGCAAATTCATAAGGCTCACAAAGTGGTGACAAATTAAAATATATTTTAACTCGGTCGGCAGTAATTCCTACCATCTCCACTTGCATCAACCTCATTCTCAGTCATTCCGTCTGGACATTTGAAGCAGCGTACTATCTAGATGTCCAAAACAATTTAACGAATAATTAGCAAAATACAAATCAATCTTTCAACACAAAGGCTTGTGAACTCACCAGGATGTCATCAACCCAACGGTCTCAAATCTAACAAACAATCATTCATCAAGAATGCTACAAATTAAGACATCACTGAAAAAATAATATATAGCCAAACTAGCATAACTAATTCCCTTGAAGAGAAACAGAAATATCTACAATTAAACATTAATGGAAAATTATGCAGATGGAAGTTGTTTCCACGCATGATTACAAAACATGAGACTAGGATAGTAGGTCCTGTGCATAATAGTGGCTGCAAGACATGTACGCCAAAAAATATAAAACACACAAATAACATGTTGCTAATAAAAGAAGTGTGCCAAATAATGAAGGACAAGTACATAATTTAGATGCACCACACTCTGTACAGAAAACATAGTAAATAGACAAACACATGCAAAAGGAAAGCAAGTGCTCCATAAATAAATAAATAACAAGATGCACCTTAATATCAGACAGCTTCAGACAATGGGTAGCAATAGTAATTTCTCCAGCTTTTTCGAAAGCTAAGATATCATCTTGAGACATGGCTTTGACTTCCTTCGCAACTATTCCCATAGATTTTCCCAGCCGCTTTCCCAGTACACTTAAAAACACTTGAAAAGTGAGTATGTATACAATGAGTAATAGACTGCCTATCCCAAACAGAACAATCTACATACCTGAAATCAGGCTCTGCTCGTAAAGAAGAATACTTAAGAGTATCTTTGCAAGGAACAAGGCTTCTTACATTGAGTTCCTCCAAAACATACTACAATGTGAAATGAAAAAAAATTTCACAAACCAGTATAGGGTTCCACAACAAAAGAAAAGTAAACAAGTTATCTCGCATGGACAAGGCTCCTTATAATACTCAACAAATGAAATTAGTATCTATTTGGAGCAATTGTAATAGTCTTTTGAAATATGGGAAATGCATAGTTATTACTAACCTCTTTTAGTCTTCCAGCAATATCATTGAGGAACTCCTCATCTGGATGAACGACTATCATCTCTCTGCAAAAAATAATGAGATTACAGTATTAAAGGGGAACTATAAATTACAATTACATAGAAATTCACCAGGTAACGGATTTAGCAGAGAGAAGCACAAAGAGAGAAGATAATAACGCACCTTAAAGGTGTTTTAAGAGGTTTGTTATGTCGCTCACGAATGTTACGAGCAAGGTCAATAATTGTTATCATTCTTGCGACACTTCGTTCAATTTGTTCATCTCTCTGAAAGTTCATTAAAAGTTAAAGAAGAAAATAATAGATTTTGTATGACCCCATAATCATATCCATTAGAAGAAAGATCAAGTAAATAAAATAGAAGGAAACCAAAAGAATCAAATGCCATCATGCTTTTTTAGCTACACAAGATAGTTGAAACACACATCTAATTAATATAAATACAGTAATTCAGAAATTTTTACAGACATGACATGCCAGGAAGGGCACATGTACAGATAAAAAAAAAATCAACAATACCTGTCCTTCTACTTGAGGAAAGCTGCAATAGTGAATACTTTCCTCAAAATTTCTGCTGACTTTCCGCATATTTTGGTATAGAACTTCCGTAAAGAAAGGAGTAAATGGGGCCATTACTTTACATGAAGTTAAAAGTACCTGACAAGTATAAACCAATAACACAAGTTACAAAATGTACCAGCATATGCACCTTCTAGTTACATTAACAAGTGGCAAAATAGAATATATGCAAGGAAAACCATTCTGCAAAGTATGTTACAAATGAGAGAGAAAGAGGAAAACAAGAATCTACGGTACCATTAAAACCATAAGTAGAATTATTATAAGCATTGAGCCATATCCAATCAAAAACCCAAAATATTGACATCTTCATTTAAAACTTGTTAGAAAAGTTACCTCAAAATTTCTGAATTCTATAAGCCAAATTCATTAACCCTATTCAGACTTATGGTAAACATGTCACGGGGCACATGATAGCATGCAAGAGATAATATGAGTAATCCTTTTGACAAAAGGAGATAAAAGTTCTGAGCATCGTACATTGTAAAGAGTAGATAGTGC
>JAYMTA010000303.1:0-31846 GCA_036897625.1 Pelargonium cotyledonis | reverse complement strand
AGAGATGGCATCCTCGGGTGGTGGCTGCGGTTGCCGGAGAAGTGATCAGGCCAGTTTGGTGTCATCTTTGGGATTTTTGGAGGCAACTATGCCATTGCTTTAAAAAAAAATCCCAATGACACCCCCTCGCAAACAAGAACCAAGAAACCAGACAAAATGGCTCAACCAAGAAACACTCAAAGATTCAAGAAACCAATTCTTGAACCCTCCCGAGATTCAAGAAAACGAAGACACCATGCAAGAAAAATGGTGTTCTTGGTCGAGATTCAGATTCAAGAACACAACAAATGTATCAGCAACAAATCCCAATCAAATCTTTACTTTTTTTCCTCGTTTTTTTTTAAAAAATTTGTAAAATGGTTGTGTTGTGCAATGGGGTCATGGATTGTACAGAACAGCTGTTAATTGGGTTTGGGTTCTCAACGTGTTACCGGAAAGTCGCATTAGTTTATTGACTCAGCTGCCACGTGCTGTCTTTTTATTGGCCCTGTTTCACCCTTTGTCAGCGGCCGTCCGATCCGCTTCTTTGATTTCCATCGTGCATTTTCTACCGTTGGATTAAGATTTACCTGGACAACTATTTTTAACACGGCGAATATACGATGTTCGAGTATTTAGGCAAGTAATCAAGTTAAGATTATTGCCCGAAAAATGCTCCTAACCAATATAAAAATAGGGTAACACAAAGTTGGGATTAGAGGCGACAAAAATTAGGGTCAGGTCTATAAACCCTAACCCGACCTCACAGGGTGCTCAGGTATGTCGGGTAAGAATTGGGTCGGATTTTAAATTTTAGGCCTAAAATACATTATTTTTGTGGTATATCTTATCAGAAAATTCTACAACATACCTTAACTCATTCTGATTTTATCGAAATCGATAAATGCATACCCAAAACGGGGTTGGGTTTTGGCTACCCCTTTTGCCAACTTTAGTTGGGATGAAAGTAGTGAAAATTTAGAATGATAGTCGATCTCATTCCCATTTTTGTATATAAAAAACGTTTATCACACTAATTTTAGAAATTAGTGTAAATTAATCTCATTTATATATTTATAGTCCATTATATTTTATATTAATCTAAAATTAGAAACAAATAGCATAACTCTTAAATCTCCCTTTCACTATGAGCACCCAAAAAAAAAATGATATATTCTTCTTCTTTTTCTTTTTTCTTTTAATTCCATCTCCCATGCCCAAAATGGCTTCAAAATCTGAAACTCCACCAAAAGACACAAGACTCAGTCTCTCCATAGGAACCCATTTTCCCGCAAAACCAACTTGGTATAGAGCCAAGACGATCGGAAACAATGGTAAAACCATTCTTGCCACTTTTTTCTTAATGTTTCTAATAACATTTTCAACTAATTGTGATCTTCGCGTACTTCTCCTAGCTCAAACCACCCGTTCTTCACCTTTCTTCGCTGATCTTGTTCAAAATCATTGTCGCAGACGCAAAACTTGCAACCTCGTGGAAAGCCAATTTCACAATTTGGAATCCGAGCTTCGTCTATGAGATGTCATTTGATCGCATTGAGACTTTCGTGTTCTATCAAGAAAACGAGTTTATTGCTACATCGCTTCAAGATCCTTTTAGGATGGAATCTAGGGAAGAAAAACACACGATCGCAGAGATTGAAACCAATGGCCGGGAAGAAAATCAACCAATTGTTGAATATCCTATGGTAAAAAAGATTATTGAGGATAAGAAGATCGGAGAGGTGAGATTTAGCGTGAGGATGATGTCTTGGGGTACGTATAAGGCAATTTATTGGAAATCGACTCGAGAAATTGTTATGAATTCTTATTGTATGAATTTTAATGCTGAAATTTTGGATGTTGATTTGGGAAGTGGAAGGTTGGTAGATTCGATGCCTATAGAATGTTTTGTAGTTTTGATGCCCCATGATAATTAGAATTAGGAATCATTGTATTTTTCATTTCAATTTCTTAACTAGATTTGGAGCTTTGTTTTAAATTGTTTTTGTCAATAAATTATTGTCTTTATATTTAAGAGTTCAAATTTACGAGAACTGACCAAGAACCTTTGAGCTATTATAAAAAATGTTTATGTTTATTACGTTTACGAAGTGTTAAATATTTTCAGACTCTCTGAACTTGTTTTCATTTTAGAGTTGGTCTATACAATTATTTTTTAGTTGTCATGGTGGTAATATGCTATAGTAAATAATGACCAGTCACGTCAACTTTCTTGCCACATAGACATGCCACATCAGCCCAAACAACAATCTTGATTTGATTTCACGTGTCAAATATACGGATATATCTGACCCGGCCAAATTTTTTTTTGATGGAACCGAGTTTATAAATTAAGGCTCAAGCTCGACTCGGTAATGAATAGTCGAACTCTAGCTTGGCTCGGCTCGTTCACAATTGATCATTAATTGAAATTTATTAAAATTTAAAGACAAATTACTAGTATATGTCAATAAGTATAAATAATTACTTCAAGCATATAGTTGTATTTGTTTAAAAAAATATTTGTAAATAATACTTACACACAAGCTGCATTTTATATGATATTACAAGTTTAAAATATATTATTGCTAATCTAAAAATTATACAATTTACCCATCAAATAACAATAATAACGAGTTTTATTTAGATGTTCATAAATTAAAAAAGAATACAGAGAAGTAATCATAAAATATAATATGTAATCATGTTAAACTGCATATTTAGACATATATTTAATATTATATATATTAATACAATAATAAACGAACCGGCTCGCAAGCCTATTAAGGCACAAAAAGTTTGGCATGAGCTCGACTCGTTTATTAAACGAGCGCCTGAGCCAAATTCGTTTGAGGCTCGGCTCATTTACAATCCTAATAGAAATCCATATTGAGATTATCATTTTAACTCGGATTTTCTTGCTTTTCTCGTCGCGTTTATAGGTTTTACAATGATTTAAAATGTATTTTAGGTATGAATTTTTTTCTTGGGTCTTAAAAGTTCTCTTCACCCAATTTTAACGAAACTACATATGTTAATACTCAAACTCAATATGAAGTTGGATCAACCCCTTATTAGTTGACTGGCTCTCATGGATTTTGTATTTTATATTTAAATAGCATGATATCAACCTCAAACTAAGCAGAAACTATGAATCATTTCCAAAAATCAAGTAGCTATCAGTACAATTGTGTACCAAACTGAGCAGAAAACATATCATGACCAACAAGTTTGATATGTGTGTAGAGTTGAATAATCAAGTTTGTTACTTCCCCTTGAAAAGTTCGCGACCAACAACTATTCTTCTGATCTCGCTTGTCCCACCTCCGATCTCATACATTTTGGCATCTCGAAGAAGACGGCCAGTTGGGTACTCATTTACATACCCGTTACCACCTAAACATTGTATAGCCTGCAGTATTGGAAAAAGGTGATGTTACCTAATGTAAATGACATGTACCAATGGGTACATGAAGTAGTCATTTCCGTGATATACGAACAAAAGAAAGGTGATTGAGAAGAGATTGTTCACCTGCAGAGCAACCTGGGTGGCTCTTTCAGCTGCACAAAGTATGACTCCAGCACAATCCTGGAATTTTCACAGCATTAGTTGTTATGGTATGTTCAAGTGTTTTTATTTTTGTTGTTTGGCTAGAATCGGTATGAGAAGCATATATTAATGACACAGAGGGGAAGCTAAAGAATGTACCTTCGGGTCAACTTTTCCATTGTCACAATCCCTCGCAACCGAATACACATAAGACCTGTAGATATGAGAATGATTAGCTCTCATTACACAATATTCCTTCGTCCCCAACATGAGAGTCTGGCTTTCTATTTAAAGAAAAACTAAAGAGATTTTAGTTAGTATTGTGAATTTACTATTATACCTTCGTGCATATGTTTGTAACAAACTCAAATTATACTATTGGTAATTCATGCATTTTTTCTAAAAAGAAACAAGATACTCGTTTTGGGACATAGTATTTCAAAGTAAAAAAAGAAAAATCAAAATCAAGAATACTTTACTGACCTTGAAGACTGTAAGGATGTATACATATCAGCAATTTTCCCCTGTATTTCCAAGTCAATCATAAGATTAAGATTCCAACAGGCATCAACAAGAAAACATCAATTGAAGAGAACAATATTTAAAAACCTGTATGAGCTGAAATTCCCCAATAGGCCGGCCAAATTGTTCTCGCTGTCGAATGTAAGGAAGAACAACATCAAGACATGACTGCATAATACCTAAGGGCCCAGCCGCCAATACAAGCCTCTCCAAGTCTAGCCCTGAAAACATGATGTAAACTCCTGAAAGGAAAAAAGAAATGTCAGGTTACAGTATAGCCCAAGAGTTGCATCCTAAAAACCCATCAGCTTTGTGAAATAAGTATGGTGATGCTGATGCCGATACCTTTTCCAACTTGCCCAAGAACATTTTCATCAGGAACAAAGCAATTCTCAAAGACAAGCTCACAACTACAATTCATTTAGATAACCCAATGATCAGATAATAGTTGCGATAAGTGAAAAACATAAGAACTGTGAATCCAAATCAGATGATTGAAATGAGAAGCACACATACGTATCACTTCCTCGCATCCCGAGTTTGTCTAATTTCTGTGCAGTACTGAATCTGCAATCACACGTAGAAGTATTGCAAATAGGCCAATGCAAAATCATTTTCTAAGACATAGACGCATCGACAGAAGTACCTATATTCTTCTTCTTATTTTTTAAATTTCTGAAACTCATACTTGGGCTAGCTATAGCCTAAAAAAAGACAATTATGTGTCTATTTCCACAAAAGTATTTGAAATTTTGAATTGTCATCTGCGTATAGAAGTCAATTAAATCATCTTGAGTACACATACCCAGGCATCCCCTTCTCGATAATGAATGCTGTGATTCCTTTTGAGCCTGCTGTAATGTCTGTTTTTGCATAAACAATCTGATCAAAGTTTAAAACATCAGTTATATACATACAACATAGATGACCAGAAGTTAAGTAAAGAAAACAAGAGATTAGAGAAACAACGGACAAAAAACCTCAAATATGAAGTAATTAAGGCCACACATAGGATTAGGAGAGATATTATACCAGCGTCTGGGCAATTGGACCATTGGAGCACCACATCTTGTTCCCATTTATGATGTACCCTCCATCAACACAATCAGCTTTGCATTTCATGCTCACAACATCCGAACCAGCTGTAGAAACAAAATGCACGATTAGTCAAACTATCCATGTAATAGTATTTGTAATGAACATCACCTACACTTTTGCATATGAATTACCATTTGGTTCACTCATTGCAAGAGCTCCTACATGCTCCCCGCTGATAAGCTTATTCACAGCAAGAGTTTTTAGTTAATTAGACAACAGTTAAACTGATGATTCAAAATCATACCTTCAATGCTATATACCAAACAAATAGACGGAATCGGGAAGAGATACTTGGAAGCAAAGCATAACATCAAAAATCATGATGAATTACATATATCAACAAAAAGATAAAAAAGGAAAATTGCAGATAACATTCGGGGATGCCCAATATTTTGACCTAAATTATTCAACTTCAGCGACTTCCCCTCTAATGATCCCAAGTTCCCAAGAAATAAACTAGTAACCAAAGTTTATGCAGGTCCGCAATATAAGTGTTATCAAATTCCCTTAGCGTTATTGAGAACAGAAAAACATGTTTTAACATGAAAGGGAAATGGTTAACAGTTAACACATATCATTGGCGGATAGGAACGCATTAAAAAGTTGCAGTGAAAACAAAGATCAGTGGTGAAAAAGGATAGAAGTAAACCTTCGGCAAATACTTCAGCTTCTGAGCAGGATTCCCATGCCTTACCTGTTGTGCATGAATAAAAACTGCATGAAAATCTACTTAAAGAATATTTAAACAAAATCTGAATTCCATTTCTCTAGCTTACCAACTGACTAATGCACACATTAGAATGGACACCATAGGAGACCCCAACGGACCCGGAAGCACGGGTGATTTCTTCCAAGGCTATACAGTGATATAAGTAACCAAGACCAAGTCCTCCATATTCCTCTACAAGAAAACATGGAGTTAAGTTTGGAGAATAGGAGAAATCATAATGCACCAAACATTTTCAAGTATATATCAGCCTGAAATCAACACTTAAATCATATCACACCAAGCATTTTCAAGGACTATTGTTCGTTTCTACTATGCTCAAAGATCACACCATATCAAAGATGCACAGAATTAAAAGTTGAATCAGATAAAATGGTGACTCATGAGAAAAAAAACTGTTCTCGATTTTGACTGGGAATCAAGCGATAACAGTACCTTAGATCAATAAACCCTAAATGGAGTAGCTGTAACATGAACTCAAGTTCGAATTGGAGCAACACGCTGATCCAGAAACCCTAAACGCCTCTCCATGACAAGATTTCAAGACGAAACCGTGAATCATGAGACAAAGATCACTCAAATCTGATCTCAGAGCTACGTAACTTCGATCGTTTTTTTTTTTTTTTTTTTATCAAAATTAATTCTTCTGTTTCCATTCGCCTTCTCTCATCCTGAGCTTAAAGATTTAGCCCGATGTACTGACATTTTTTTTTACACGATATTTTTAAAAAATTACACTGTTACCGTTAAATTGACAGGTATATAAGCAGATAATTACCTTTTACAATGAACTATTTTATTTTATTATTATTTTTTTTTAATTTTGACTATCTTATATTTTTAAATTTTAACTTCACATTTGAATGGATGGAAATAGACGGAAAAGCACAATCTTTTATCGTGCGATTTGCACGTGACTTAAACAAAATTAAAATGATAATTTTATAATTCTTCTTTTACATTGGTGAAGAACAAATTCACGAATATTTGCAAAAAACATCAAAGTTTTATTGAAAAATTCAGTTATTTTTTGTTCGACGAACAAATCTAACACAAACTCAACACAAATACAAATCCAAACTCAAAATTTGTTCAGCCAACACACGTTAACATTTGACTAACAAATCCAACACAAATCCAAAATTTGTTCAACCAATTTAAACACAAATATAAAAATACAGACTATTCAATAGTTAAAATAGACAAAAAAAAATAAGTCATTTCACCGCTTAACTAAGAAAATAATAAATGAAATCAAAAATTTAGAAATACAAAACGATCAACATGCGTCAAAATACTCACTTCAATACAAAGATACAAAAATATGTGTGCAACAATAATCATTCTTTTTATTAGAGGAAACTTATTTTTCTCTCAATAAACAAGAATTGTCAACCAAAATTTTTAAAATATTTTTTTATCAACAAGCTTCTTCAGTACCTGGTGCAGTAATTCCATGGAGATTAAAGTCTCCCATGAGTTTCCATAAATTAACGTCCTGCTTCAAAACGTAAATCACAATCACAATTTCATAAATTCTTCAACTAAAAACATTAAATAAAATAATAACTCATCACCAACCTCTGGAAAACTATTTGTTTGGTCAATCTTTGCTGCATGAGGAGCAATGTTTTCTTGAGCAAATTTCGCAACACTTTCTTTAAACTGCAACCATATTCCAATTCCCAACACTTTTATTTGCGACTCAGAAATGGAACAAACAAATTAAAGGCTCTTAATTAAAATTATTATATATACATAAAAATAAAAATAAAAATAAAAACAATACCTGAATCTGAGTATCGTCGAAGAGTAACAAGGAACTGGAAAATCGAGCACAGTGAATCTGCTTCCTCCTGAAGATCGCTGAACATACCGATCTTGCTGCGAACATCGTTGACAATTTTCTTTTTTCTTTTTTCTTTTGCTTTCAGAGGAATATTGGCAGTAATTGATTTATCAGATTACCAGTCTTGCACATTCATTCTTCACATAGTTGACTCAGTTTGTATACATTGTAATTTTTTTCTTTTTTTTTTTTTTGTATATTATTTCCTTTCCTTTAGCATGACTAGAATTGGACTAGAAACGTGTATATAATCAATGTCATTAGGCTTAATTATACAACCAAGGAGAATCATTCCAAATTCCATTTTTACACGGTATATGAGGTGATTTTGATTAAGATTTGGCCAAAAGTTGACCCGTTTATATCGTCTCCTTCTGCGTTCTCCAGCCCGCTTCCAGATGGTCATGTCGGCAACGCCCAACGTGTGGAAGAAAAATACATAAACGTGAGGGGGAGTGTCGATTTGAAAAAAGTCTCCCGATTGTGCTCGTGTCGAGCTTACCGATTAAAAAACGTGAGACTCGCACGTGAGGGGGAGTGTTGGAGTGTGTAATTGTCTTACATTGAAAAAATATAAAATAAAATGAGTTAAATATAACGATGAAAGTCAAACTCTACTAATAAGGTTAACTTCTTTAGTAGTGAAAGCCCAACCTAGTCCGTGTAGTGTAGAAATTGGAGTCGAGAACTTGAATTAAATTCCGTACTATATAATGAGAGCTTGGCATGCAAAAGAAACCGTAGTTGCCTTTTAAACAATTTCAAAGCAATAAATATATGCTAATAAATTTCTTTTATTTACATTTACATTAGGGAGGCGATAAATCTAAATCCTTCACTTTTAAATCCACGTTTTTATGACCATTTTTTTTCCTCAACGACTGGACATCATACTTAAAGTAATAATATTTCTCACTCTTCAAAATGAGTGTCACCATAAATCATACCCCATAAATCACACCTCATATCGTCAACAAGGAGACTCGAACTCAATACTCAAGAAAATTCAAAGTGTTTTAACCATTTTGCATAACAAGTCTTAATATCTTTACGACCATATGGGCAAAAATACACTTCCTTGCAAATGGTCTTCTATCTCATTTTTGTGATTTTTTTGTTAATTTAAATAAAAGTTAGCACATGTCATATTTTCATTTGTTTGTTCTATCTTCTAAGTATGGAAATTGTACCTAAGTTAGTGCATGGAAACGACAGCCTATGTCCCGAACTTAGGAGCGGTACATGCGGCGTGGTGGCATATTTAGTTGGCAGAGGTGGTTGGTATGACAAGATCGTCGAAGCTGTGTTGCTTGAGAAGGAAGAATCATCAGTGAGGCAGAGGTTCACTTCTGACGAAAATAAAACTACCACGTCATACTAAAAAAAAAAAACTAACAACAATTTGAAACTTTTCTATCTCACTCAAAAATCCATCTGAAGTCACTTTAGCTTGAAAACAAACTATCGCCAACAATCCCTCGTCACCGCTAGATCTGACATTTGATTCAGCATCAATCTCAAACGTTTATTTGATGACTCCCACTGAACCATCATCTTTCAAGTCACATTCTTCTTACCAGCAACTATCATTTACCTCCCATTGTTCTGCACACACACTCAAAACAATCTACCGTGATTCTATGTAGGCGGTGCTCTGCAAACTATTTAATACATGTAATCTCAAAAGATTGCAAATAAATTAAATTACAATACATGAAGGGCAAAAGAGTAAAAACAAAAACCCCCGTAGCCCAATAAACCAGGGAAGCATGAAAATTGGGACAGTGTCTGCTGAGAGAAGGCAGAAGAGCAATGAAGCTCAGACCATAACAGCAGCAACCACCGACCATCTTTTTGATCTTCCTCGACCCATCACCAGTCGCCACCAAGCTCCATCCATGGAAGGAAGAGGCGCGAGAGACAAAGCCTCGCCGCCATTGAAGAAGCCCTCCAAGTTCTCCGTCTACCAGAACCCGGCCCTATCCGCCGCCCTAACCGCCGGTAGTCTCCGACCTTCCAAATCAACGTTCATCTCCATCTTCACTCTCTCCTCTGCCTCCGCATTCGCTCTCCTCTCCATCATCGCCAGGTACCAATCGCTTTATACACTTTTGCACACGAACAATCATTTGCATCATCACGACATGTCTATGTAGCCGAATTTCGAAACCTAGGGTTTTTTTTAGGGTTATCGCTGTTCAGATTCTTTTGCATTGTTCGAATTTCGTTTTAGCTTGTATTTTTTAGCCTGTACACTGTTGAACGGTTGAAATGAGTGTAGCGTGTGTTCTCTTCCCTGAAGATTAATAGATGTTTCATGGAGGTTTAGGAGGATTTCAAGGTTTCTTGTTTGATTAATCTTCACATTTATTTAAAGAATTGGCGATTTGACCTACCTGTATGCATCTGTTCTGGATTTAGCTTAAAGAAAAAACTTAGCTGACTTCAGCTGTTTGGTTTAGTATAGCTAGAGTTATCCGAAAAAAGAGGAGAAAAAAAAAATCTCTGGCCAAAGAATTACAGCGAGGGTATAATTTTGTGGGAGCAGAGCGGCCCATTGTATCCTAGTTATTTTAATTGTCTCAATATAATTGGTGGTTCACTCGCAGGCCGCAGCCCATAATTGTACAGCTGAGACTATTTGGGTTGGGAAAAAAATATAGATTGATGTTCAATTGGAGATATTTTCCTTCTTAAGTATCACGCCCAATGAGCGATACACCTCATTAATTATTTATCAGTTATCACCGATACGGCGATACCCATCCCAATGAAATTTGTGGGCGTGGCACTGCCCATTGAATTCAAGTTATTTTATGTATATGGCTCAATATAATTGATGGTTCAGTCATACTCCATAATTATTTAGTTGAGACTCCTTGAAATGAAAAGAAAATATTGATTTATATAATTATATTCAATTTAAGATTTTGGGCATCTGGGATTTGGTTGATTTTCTATCTGTTTCCTTTGTTGTTTCTTAAGTATCATGCCACTGATATTTATTATCCGTCTGGACATATTGAAGGGAACATGGATTTATAGACAGTTTGAAGCTCATGGATCTCTCACAAGAGACAGCTTGTAAGTAATGTAGTTCAAATCACATTTCTTTTGCTAATCTCAAAAGGATTTCTTTGACTGATTTCTATTGGTATTGTGATGTAGATTTGTTTGCCAAGCTAATACAAGCTGTGGTGGGTTTAGTATTCCTTGTCACTATACTTGCCCTCTTCAAAGCCATCTCCATGCAGAAAGTGAGAACTGCTGGAACACCAGCCATATCTCCTTCTAAAGGAGCCAAGGAACAATTTCATCTCACGAACCGGCAACTCGGGCTTATAGGAATGAAGCCGAAGGTGGAACAAGTCTCATATGAATCTTCAAAGAAACCTCCCAAGTCTAAGCCTCACATGACTTCACCCAAGGATGCCCTAGTTCCACTTCATCAGCCAATCTCCAGTCCAAATCTATCATCTCGCTCGGGATCTGATAAATTAAACACCAGTGGGGGCAATATCAATCGTTCTTTCAACACCCCGTCCAAATCTCCTGGTTCTTCATCTTCCTTTTATCTTGTCCCAACAGCTGTTTCGCCATTATCTTCTCAGACTTCACCAGGGCGGGATGTGGAGATCTCAACCCCTTGGTCAAATAAGCGAGGTTCCTATGTTAAAGAGATAGCATCAGAAGAGGAGTTAGAACACTTTTTGGCTGAAGTAGATGACAAGATCACTGAATCAGCAGGGAAACTGGCTACTCCACCCCCAACTATTAAGAGCTTTGGCATAGCAAGTCCAAATGTCATTACCAGTTCTGGTAATACTCCTGGAAGCACGAGGAATACGCCATTGAGGCCTGTTCGGATGTCTCCTGGCTCACAGAAGTTCAAAACCCCACCCAAGAAAAAAGGAGAAGGTGACCTTCCTCCACCCATGTCCATGGAAGAGTCTATTGCAGCTTTTGAACATTTGGGCATCTATCCTCAAGTCGAGCAGTGGCGTGATCGCCTCAGACAATGGTTTTCTTCGGTTTTGCTTAACCCTCTACTTAAAAAGATTGAAACCAGTCATATTCAGGTGTGTATCATCTATATCTTTCATTCTATTGGTTAGCATGACCGTGCATTTTTTATTTCTTCTTGTTTTTATTGTTGTGGTCATATCGAGCTCAGAAAGTACTGGCTGCATTTGGTGGTTAACTTGTATAATGACTGGGATTTGGAATTATATCATGATTATACCAAAATTATAAATAATTCAGTGAAATATTGTTTATCAATTTCTTTTTAGCTGACTTAAGAAGTAACTCTAAGCGTACCCCTCCCTAATCAGGAATCGGGATAGCTTAGCTCCATGCCCTTGCCAAAGACCAAAATATGCAATGATGAACTTTGTGATAGGAAAGATGCATTTGGGCGTTTAGGACACACAAAAACATAGGCTCCTTAGTTTTTATTGTGAACTCAGCGATATACTTATGCATAGCTCTATAGGATATTTTGATATACAATGTATTTCTGATTAACGTCTTCCCATTTAGTAAATAAATTCTAAATATTTTCATTTGCCTCATGTTACAGGTGATGCAAGCAGCTGCTAAACTTGGTATTTCTATCCCAGTCACTCAAGTTGGAAGTGATAAACAAACTGCAGGAAACCCTGTTACCGAGTCTCCAATTGATAGGACCAAAGAATGGCAACAAACATTTACTTTGGATGAAGATGGACTTCTTCATCAGCTGCGTGCTACTCTTGTGCAGGCTATAGATGCCTCAACACGTGAGTTTGTCCAAATCTTTTATTATATTCGTTTGATGCATATTGAAGTGGTTTGCTCATGAATCTCTGCAGATGACTTAACATTGTTCTCATCATTTTCAGCAAAGTTGCCTTCAGCTTATCAGCAACAAACCCAACAACAGAACCCAATGATCCCCATTATGCAAGAATGTGTGGATGCCATTACTGAACACCAGAGACTTCATGCATTGATGAAAGGAGAATGGGTTAAGGGTCTGCTGCCACAAAGCAGCGTGCGTGCAGATTATACAGTACAAAGGGTTCGAGGTAGTTGAAATGTTTATTAGTACTTTATATGCTTAGAGCCTGTTATGAGTCTTCCATAATAAGACTATTTGGTCTTTTGAATTCACCCTTGACATACCAACTTGTGGAATTTCACAGAGCTTGCTGAAGGAACTTGCCTGAAGAATTATGAATATCTTGGAAATGGAGAGGTTTATGACAAAGTAAATAAAAAGTGGACCCTCGAGCTTCCGACTGATTCACACTTGCTACTGTATCTATTCTGTGCTTTCTTAGAACATCCAAAGTGGATGCTACACGTGGATCCTACATCATATGCAGGAGCCCAATCCACCAAGAACCCCTTATTTCTCGGAGTTCTACCTCCAAAAGAACGGTTTCCCGAGAAGTACATAGCCGTTTTATCTAGTCACCCACCCACTCTTCATCCAGGAGCTTGTGTACTAGTTGTTGGGAGGCAAAGCCCTCCAATCTTTGCCTTGTACTGGGATAAGAAGGCACAATTTTCTCTTCAGGTATGCAATTATGATGGTCTTATGTGTTCCGTTTCACTGTTGTATGCTGTTAGTATCAATTGGCAAATCTATAGTGCCAAATTGTTTTATGCTAGAGCTGGCAATTTGGATCCAAACCAGCCGAAACCCGATTTGACCAATATTTGGATCTGATTTATTGTATAGAAATATGGATTGGATCATGTTAGACAAATCCGCACATTTTACACTAAAATACAAAACTGAACAAATCCGATATGAAATCCGAATTGCCACCTCTATTTTATACCAAGACATGTAAAAACAGAAATATCAACGTTATGAACAAAACACGGAACATGGATTTGATCACAACAATTTATCAGTCATCAAAGGAGCTAGATGACAATAGAACTTCTGCTTACACTTGACACACACACACTCACTCACTTATAACCTATGTTAGGTGTTTGGTTTAATTATAATTCGTCTCTAATTTCAGGGAAGAACAGCGTTGTGGGATTCCATCTTGCTCATGTGCCACCGGATTAAGGTTGGATACGGAGGGATAGTTCGAAGTATGCATCTTGGCTCGTCTGCCTTGAGCATCCTCCCTGTTTTCGATTCAGAAACTGCAGACTAACCAAGTGGCCATCAAATGTTGAATTTGCACCATCGTCTTGTAGACTGATTTGAATTATTTTGCAAGTTACCATGCATGAAGTGAAATTGTCATCAGCCCGGTTGCGAAATATTGCCTTGTTTCATTACTAACTTGAAAGTAGGAGCATTGTTAGGAGATTTCAGTAGATGCCATTTTCGCAGGCCAATTGTGACAGAATTGGCTTAAGTTGGCATTTGGCTGTTCTCATGGCATAGAATTGTAATCCAATTTGAGCATTATGAAATGTTTATTTTGAACAATGGGCAGTGAGCATTTCTGGATTTGCTTCTACTTATAGGGGCTTGTTGGTCTCTACATTTTCATTCGTTATCAGTTGAATTTTCAAACCAAAATTTAGTGTGCAACTGGCAAGGGTGTTTGCAAAGTTTGCCATATTTTCTCTATTTTATGATAATAATTGTAATACTGAATGGTTAAATCAACAAGCCCGTCTAGCTCAGTTGGTAGAGCGCAAGGCTCTTAACCTTGTGGTCGTGGGTTCGAGCCCCACGGTGGGCGATTGTTTTGAGTCTTTTTTCGTGTTTTCTTTTTTATTTATTGCCTAAAATCATTATACTCATGAATAATTAGCAAAACTTTTCTTAGTCAGTATTTTTTTTAGCTAATTACACACTCAAATTTAGTATGAATTTATTGCGAGCACAAGTTATAATTGATAAAAACGACTTCAAAATTAGCTTGTCATGTTTATTTTTTGTGCTTTATAGTTTGATTATGCTTAATATGGGTGGCAAAGAAGAAGAATCAAATGCGTGAAGTTGGCTTTGTTTGAGTTATGCTTTATTTGTTCGGTTTGACTTAGTTTTTGCTTTATTACTTCGATTTGCTCGAGTTAGGATCCGGGTTGACAAGTATTGGTTTGTTAGTTCGGGTTAGGTTGTGTTTAGTTTCTCTCTGATTGTAGACAATTTTCAAATACGAGTGTTCTCTATGGGTTTTAGATCAACGAATTTAGGAGCTCGTAGATATGTTCGGGTTGCTAATTCTATGTCTTGTCTGGTTTATATTGTACCAGATTCCCTAGATGTATTTAAGAGCAAAATAAAAAGTTAAAATGGATTAATATTGTCTTATTTGTAGAAGCTAGTGAGTAAAATCTACTATGGTAACAGAATTTAATTGACTTGTTTAGATTACACCAATTTTTATTTTACTTATTTGAAGTTAAGGAAATTCGGATTCGGTTTTTCTCAGTTTGCAGTCGGGCAAAACCCAGTAACCCGTTCAAGATTTTATTTAAATAAATAAATAAAAAACAAACCTAACATCCTCCTTTATATTTCGCCGCTCTGCCTTCAAGCTCTTTTTCTTCTCTCTCCTTCAATTGTCTCCGAATAATCAGAATCAAAACCCTAAACCGTAAAATGAGACCTCTGGACGAGACCGAAACCACCGCCGTATTCGAGAAGCTGTTCAAATTCACCGGCAACAACCTCAAGAACATCGTGGACAACCCCTCTCACGAAGGCCCTGACCCCAACCCCGGCCGCTACTGCTTCCGCCTCCAGAAGAACAAGGTCTTCTACGTCAGCGACTCGCTCGTCAAGCGCGCCACCAACGTGGGTCGCGCCAATCTCGTCTCTCTCGGCACCTGCATCGGCAAGTTCACCAAAGGAGGCAGCTTTCACTTGACCGTACAGGCGCTCGGCATATTGGCCGCCAATGCCAAGCACAAGGTCTGGCTCAAACCCACCTCTGAGATGTCTTTTCTGTATGGTAATCATGTTTTGAAAGGTGGGTTAGGGAGGATTACTGAAAACATCATGCCTGGAGATGGGGTTGTGGTGTTTTCTATGTCTGATGTGCCTTTGGGTTTTGGTATTGCTTCCAAGTCTACACAGGATTGTAGGAAGTTGGACCCTAATGGAATTGTGGTTCTTCACCAGGGAGATATTGGGGAGTATTTGAGAATGGAGGATGATCTGTGATGTGATGTGAGTTTAAAACTGTGTTTTATGGGGCTGATTTTGATGTTACTAGCCTTGAATGCTTGTGGGGTTATTTGATAGTGTATGATTCTTATTTATGAGCTCTGAGTTATATGCAATAGTTTCTTTGGAATATTGTGATTATTTATCACTATGTTATGGTTTGTTCTCAGTTCGATCATAATGGGCTGTGAGTAATTTTGCATACATTATATTAACTTGAATATCACCAGCTTCATACTTCTGCTCAATTGAATAATAATGGGTTGTGAGAAATTTTGCATTCATTATATTCATGTGAATCATCATGTTCATATTCATATTGGTGCTCTTTGAATCATAATGGGTTGTGAGCAATTTTGCATACAATATATTATCATGTTCATATGTGTTCTCATTTGAATCACAGCGGGTTGTGAGCAATTTTGTATACATTATGTTAATGTGAATCATCGTGTTCATGATTGTGTATGATTGATGATTGAATCATGGGTTTACTTTGGTTTTGCACTGCGGAGTAAACAATTTGTGGACCTATGCATCAGTATCTTTTGTTTCAATAGGAAATAGTAAGTGAAAGTTTTCTATCAATTATAACCCTAAGGTTGTCCTGCAGAATCTGTACCTTATAGTATGTTTTATAGTACAACAATTGTTGTGTTGCATCTATATGATGAGCAACAATGGAAAGAGTGTCTTGTATATTCTGTAATGTTTGCTAGTGTTTAATGAAGTTAACAGAATGTAACAAACTTTATTTGATGTATGCACTATCCTTATTAGTACTTGTTTGCTAAAACTAGTGCTTCTTAAGGACTGCCCCGTCTTCTACGGTAAAATGCATAACTGGTAATTTGAAAAAGGCATGATCATGCATTTCTCTGGAATTTTTTTTTACATATATTATTTTCTAGTCCTCTCAAAATGTAGATTTGAGACAACCTAATATGTCAATAAGATGGACTGGTTCAATTTTGTTATATTGATTGCTAGATGTGTTTGTAAATGGGGTCTTATTTTGTCGATGAGATTGACTAAGTCAGGTCGGTTATAGTTGTTTAAATTACTCAATTAATATATATGTTGAGTTAATTTATTGTTAGTAATGTACTTGTAATAATTTAGTTAGTAGTATGTCATAAGTTTATTAAACAACACTCAGAAAAAGTGTGCTTAGAGACCTATTTAAGCTTGTGCAACTTTTTTGAGCTTCTCGCGTACACAAATTTAAGCGTGCTTAAACTTGTCATACTTATAAACATATTTTGAGACAGAGAAGTACTTCATTACTATTACATGAAATTCAACTTCTTAAAACTTCTCACTTACGCACACAAATTTAAGTGTGCAACTCAACGCGTGTATAAACTTATTGTATTTGTGTTTGAACATGTAAAACACTCCCAAGATACTAAAACAATTATTGTTCAAATAGTAAATTAATATTGTTAAATTGTAGCTTAGGTTAATCAAGTACTTCACGTTTAAGCGTGCTTAAGCTCAAGCACATCATATGTATATGAACAATTGTGTTTGAACATGTAAGACATGCTTAAACAATTGTTATTCAAAGTGTAAACTAATATCGTAAGATTGTTGCTTACGTTAATCTGTTGTAAAAAAAACGACAATAGTGCCCATTGTAAAAAAAACGACAATAGTGTCTCGCAGCAAAACCAACATGAGCATGACACCAATCACAACCTCATGAATCATACTGTGCTTTATATTCAATACTTGGACATTTACTAAATCCGTTGCATAGTGTTAGCTCATATAGCTTCTTGCAGGACATATCGACAAGAATAGCAATTCTGTTCACTTTCGATGTGTATTTCAAATGCATGAATAAAAGTATACTCTACGTGTATACTTGATTAAGTCTGCAAGAGATCAAGCAAAAAATTCAAGAGCGCAATGCCTTGTCTAATTCACTCATTGCCTACCATTATTAAGAATAAATGTAGTTCTATTACCCACAACAAATTTCTTCAGAATACAATTCTAACAATCCATGTTTTGCTGTGGATACAGAATAAAACCTAAATCATCACAAAAGATTCAAACTATTCACTTTAAAAAATAATTTTCATTTTTTATAAATAATTGAATCTGGGTGAAAACATTTACAAGCTATTTGCTACATCATAACCTGAAGAGAGAAGATATTAGTATATCAGCTTTAGGGGAAGTTCCCCACGCAATCCTCCGGATGATTTTAATTCAGAAATAACAATGGCCTGTACAATTTACCGGCGCTGGACCTGCAGATCTTCACTGAACACGAGGCAAAAATAACTTAGGAGGGACCCTGTTACAACAAAAGGATTTAATAAACACTGTTATGCAAATACACATTAAAAACGCCATGTATAGAGAAAGTAAAGAATTCGAACCAGCTACTTACCAATTGAGCGAATGATTCTGCAGGCACCAACCAAATAATTTCACTTTGTCTAGCTGTCTGACCTCCGGAACTATCTTCATGTTCTGAACACGAGTACAACCTTCAGGAGGCAAAAGATCACCCAAAAAAACACTAACTCACAATGGACAAGGTCAAAATGCCTCTACTCAGAGTCTGAGTCAATAGAAAGATACAACCGTGGCCTCACGGAACGTTTTTGCCGAGGAAATGAAAAGGGACTATCTGATCTTTGCCTACTTGACTTCTCAGATCTACCATCATTCATACCACCTAGTAAAGAAGCTGCAAAATGGGCAACGATCAGCAGCAATATATTGAATCCTTAAAACAAACAGCATATAATGATAATACCAGAAACACAATCGCCTCTTTCAAACGAGAAGAAAAGAAAAACTAGCCTGTTGCGTTAAATAGTAAAAGTAACAAACCAGTGTCAGCCAACGAAACTGTGACACCTTCTCTGGATGACATATGTTGTCTAGAAGTCAACCTGTTCACAGCTGTAGACTCTCCGTGACCACAACTGGCAGTGCCACCAAGCCTAAGAGAGATCCAATCATCAGTGCGCATTCCATTTGACACATCAGCTTGATTTCTCAAATCAGATTGGGCCGGTGTGTGTGAAGGCCTAGTTGGAAGAAATATCTGTAAAGAAGAATCATCTCTCCCGAATGGCAAAGGATTATCCACTAAGTTGTCATTCATGTCAGCATCAGAACGATTAACTGAAGAATCTGGGACCAAAGAAGCAGGTTCAAGGGCAGCATCAGGAGCCAATGTATAGCCATTCATTAATGGGGGACAGTTAACAGAGCCATGCTGTAAATCAACTAAAGGATCTGAGACATCTGCATCTGAACTAAATAATTGGAAAGTGCTTGTTTGGTTCCCGGGAGGTAATGGCCAAAGGGGCATTTCAAATTCATCTTCATTGGTATTAAAAAGACCCAAGCATGAACCGTTCCCAAGAGTCTGACCTTCCGGATATGAATCCATTCCGGAATGAGGCACAGAAAAAGGAACGCCAACATCAGATCCATTGTTATTGTAGGCAGCTCCAGAAGACACCAACATATCATTCTCTTCTTCTGAGTCACTGAGAACTATAACTTCTGCATTTCCCAACTGTGCAGATGAGTTACGGTCAGCAAATCCATATGCTGAATCAAGATTCAGAGGCAAAGAATCAAGTTCAATTCCATTGTTGACAGAGATATCAAAATTCCCATTACCATCCTGGTTTACACTAGCATCTTCACCATCCCTACTTGCAGTACCACTACTGCTCATTGGGATAACTTTCTGATTATTATTATGTAACTTCTCTTGGAATTTATGACCAGAAGATGTGTTCGTATCATCAGGTTTGCTGACTTCCCAAAACCCATTGCTATTCTTCCTGATTCCTAGTTTCAACCCCGTATGACCATCTGAAAAACCTCCTTCCAGTTTGACTTGTTTCAGTGCATCCATTTTTGGCTTAACATCTAATTCAACAGGAGCACATAGATTACCCTCAGGAGAGTGCCACAGTGCAAGATCCCCAAGTTCTCTACGTTCACTTTCATTTTTAGATTTTACACGCCACGAACCGTCAGGCTTTGCTTCAATTTCGGTAACATCTTCTCCACAATGTCTCATCTACTCCACAAAAAATAAACCAATTTCAAATTAATGTCTACATCAAGTATATGATGCATTCGATCTAAATTGACAACTGGAGTAAAACAGCAAGTAGAGAAGAAATGCTACCAAAGATGTGATGCTATTGAAATACGGATCGATAATTATATACTCCAGTGAGAAGTTTTTCAGGCAAATAGGGCATTGCCACTGCAGAAAAGTAACATATTTGTTCAAACAAACAAGATATATATATATATATAAGAGAAACAGAACAATATACAATTATTTTTAGTTGCCTGCCTTCCTAGACCGTTGGTTCATTTCCACAAAAACTTCAAGATCAAAACAACCCATGTGAGCACAAGGTTTAAATCGTCCAGCAACCTTCATTCTTGAACCACTCATCTGCGAATAGCATCAATCATAACAGAGTTCAATACTATGTATTATAACAACAACCAAAAACAAGCCATTACCCAAACAACATAGGGGTTGTCAAATGTTGAATACGGTGATAAAGGGAAATACGAGAGCTAACCACCACATGTATATTCATCAAACATCCTAACTTTCACATTTGATAATTAGATGGAATTTTTTTCTAGAATTACTAGTTGCATACAAGTTTAACTAAATAGCAGTCATAATGTTCACAATTGAGCATAGCAGGAGTAAACTCCATCTATCCTGTCAATAAATCCAGCATCAGTTAACAAAAGGCAGCAACTTGTATTAATTCACAAATATTTAGGTCCCACATCACACAAACATGATGTCATTCCTTCCATAAAAATCGTTAACTTATTATTTTCAATAAAAAAAATATCAACTTATGCGAAAATCCTAACAGAACACTAACATATAGATTTGAACTAGAACTAAATTAAGCCTTCTATGACACTAATAAAAGTAACGATGATTCCTCATACATAAATTATATAACATATATACATACGAATGATATTCAGGAAACTTATTAAAGCATTTCATAAATGGCTTATTAGCAAAGAATGTCATATACATGTTATCTCAACTTACCGGACATCGCAGATTGACAACAAAAGAATCTGCAACAACTTCAATATCACTATCACTATCAGCATTATCAGTTGCCGCTCCACCACCAATACAACGGCGTACACGAGCAAGAGCATCCTCAAATCGCTCACCATCAGATTCCTTGGGAATCAAGTTTAGAATCTAGAAAACAATGACAATTAATAACCACAAATGAGGAGAAATTCAAGAGCAGAAGAGATCTAAACAATTTTTTTAGTAGTACATGATCAGGGACAAGAGATCCAACATGAAACATATAGAGGTAAATTACACTGGTGCCTCGCATCCAAATTTGCTTTCCATCTCATATTAGTCTTGAAACTCGAGAGCTTCTATCACAAATACCATTACTTATCCAATACACCCTAATGATATTAGACTCTTTAGTCGTATCTAGTACATCATAGCTCTTGAATATGTGTACACATCAAATACATAAGGACGAACTATTGGTCTACGATTCTTAATTGAGTCAGTACAAATTGAAAAATAAAATAAAAACCCATTGTAATATAACTTGATCATTCAAATCCACAGCGCTAACAAAAGATGAAATTTTATCAAAAGGAATGTATTTGACGACTTCTTATTGAAAGACCAACCTGCGGAACTGTGCGTCGCTTTACAAGTCTAACTCCGAAACAGAATATGCGAGCATCACATCCTGTTAAGCAAATCTTGTTAATTCCGTCTTTGGTACATGGTGTAATCTGACAAAAGAAAGGAAGATAGCTAAGAAATAACACAAAAATCATTTGAATCCAATACACTAAAACCCTCAGGTGGTAAAAGAGAAAGAGCTCACAATTGGGCCATCATCACGACCATTTGCCCCTAGAAGTTGAGACCCGGGTCTATTAATTGCGCGCATTGGTACACCTGCAGGATTTACGCAGATAATAAATAAATATTTTACATACCACTTCAACACCAAGTCATTCAAAATTGAAGTGACAATTAAAAATTTTAGAACATTAAAATTGTGGGATAAAACATTCAACATTGAAAAATAAAATAAAAATGCCACAAGAATGAGATAAAATAGAATTATTTATAATGACAGCAGTTTATTATATTACTATACCTTCTTTTATCCACATTCAGAAAAGATACCTTCTATTAATATAACACTGTTCCAAAATAAGTCATTCTAAAAAGCAAAGTTGTTTGAAAAAAGTGTCATTATACAATTTCTAGATAAAAATGCATTTGACTTCCCAACTATGCCCCTTTTGTATTCCCAAGAACAGTATTTATTACTCGCACTAGAAGTAATTATTGAGTAGATGTAATAATTATTCAGTAGACAAGCAATCACATAAGGTTAATTAACTCATTTTACATAACTTCTTTATTTGTATGAAATACTCGAAAACGACACTTATTATGAAAGTGAGGTAGTTTTAACCTAGGAATACCAAAAATAGGATTTATGCTCATCATATACCAAATATTTCAAACCAAGCAATAACAACAGGAAAATCCATCAGTCTATGTGCAATATACGAGTAGACACCAAACATGAACTACCAATCACCATACCATTGATCTGTAGATCTGCATATTGGGGCCATTGCATTCGATAAGAAACCTTGTCATTCAGAAGCATACACCAAGCCTACAACATAGTCATTAAGCATATATAATCAGTACAGTCACAACTAAATAGGAGACTTCAACTCATCAAGCAAGAATATAAGAGCCAACCTGAACATCGTATTCTTGCTTTGCCAATAAATCCTTATCTGCCCTCGTGAGTTGAAATGTTTTATCCACGCTTTGCACTGGATTAGTGCTGGATGATATTAAACCACATTAAACAGAAGTCTAACAGGAGTTGTGTACACAATATTCAAAAATTTCAAGTCAGAACCAAGTTCAAATAGATTTGGTACTAACCCATCAGTAGGAATATTTGAAGTAGTCAACTTCAAAGGAAGCAGAGGATGTGCCACTGAAAGCCAAAAACTGTGTACGGAAGGAAAATAGAGATGTTAAACAGCGCATCAGCAAGACTACCATAGAGAGCATATACTGCACTGTTATATGAAGGATAACTATTAAATTGCACATTCAGTTATACACATACAATGACTCCCACCACATAATTTTAACAAAAAGAAAATGGTACAAAAATTAATTATTGGTATTTCTTAATCTCTGATGAGCAACCATATCATAAAAAGCTCACCATTTTTAGACTAAAATGGCATACAAAAAATAATAAATGAATAATTTGAAAATGGCATAATTATTTGATATAATTATGGTCAATAGAACATCTTATAGCAAAGGGACAAAGGTAAAATCTGTACTATCACGGTGCAAAATACAACTAAATATTAGGAGATTTAATGTGTGAGGCAGGGACCAATTGCGCTGCTAGCCTAAGAAAATGCCCAACGTCAAACTAATAGAAGCCAAGTGACTTCATTATCATTTTATCCAATGGGACTCAGAAAGAAAAGTCATGGTGATACGTACGGATCTGCCCGATTTAGTCGACAAATTTCACAATAAAATATGTCAGGAACAGGTGGATCCCCCTCCAAGGGTTTCTCTGGAATTAAAACACAACTCATGTGCTGCCACACATTGCATCTTTGATCCTCACACTGCCAACAAACAAAAAAGAAAAGGTAAGATATGAGGAACAAACACAATTAATAACCCATCAAAGAAAAAACAAGCATATGCAGATAAGGAAAGGTTTATGTGGATAATTATAAATAAATAACAAGAGGAATAGAAGTCAGTATAAATCTTGAAAGTGCATATGTAACAACAAGACAAGCATGATCGCCAGTCTTTGTAAAAGCACTATAAATTTTGATAATGAGTTCTGATAACTCTTCGCTCATGCTGTCCAAATATCAACTTTTCTGAAATCAACATGTATGTAAATGATTTTTGTAACTCTTCACTCATTTCATCCCAATGCATGGTTTTAATTTGGGGATCTTGAAAGAAAGGGGAAAATATCATAGCTCTCCACATGCGCATTTGTATTTAGTTGGACAACTATTGTCCACATACTTGTAGCTTAAAAGGTGTGCAAACATATCCAAGGGAGTAATGCATATGACAGATGTCATTTTACCTTGATCATTGACCCTGATTCCAATGCATTGCCACATAGACACCGAACCTTCGTATCTACTTCAAACCGATCCTCGATTTCACCTTTAACTTTTACAGTACTGCTATCTGAGGCCCCTTGTCCCTTCGATGCTAAATCAGTGGCCCCAGAAACCTGCATTTTCCTGGAGACAACCATGTCAGAAAACAGTGGAAAATCAAAATAATATCCGGGCGTAGAATGAGCATCTAAAGCACAAAAGATATAATAATTACAAAACACAAACCTGTATGTATCATCTATTAGTTTTGCTACCTCTTCCTTTCTGATAGCATGCTTCTTTGCCCGCATTTTGGAATCTACAAAAACAAGATGAAAGGCTTGAGATGATTTAATGAAAATATCTTGAAATTTTGCATTTTAACAAAATTGAAATGTAGAGGTGTAGCAAATCAACCCCAATATGTAAGACAAAAAAAGAGAGAGAGAGAGAGAAGGAAACACATGATCTCCCAACTAAAGAATGATTATAAGAAAGTATAGAAGGCAGGTAAAAACAAATATAACTACACAAGGAAAGCAAGCATGAAGTACTAAGCCTAGGTTCAGAGGGTTAACAATTACAAAAATCATTGTTCAAGATATCTTGATTCATCTCACCAAAATATCAGAGGTTTAATTTGTACAGCAAATGGAACATTTGTTTCTTCCATTGGGCTAATGAGCTACAATTAAGGGGTATATCCCCTTTTGAAAACCCCTTCCCACCCCACCAAATAGATTACAAACATTAGACCTCTATTGTGAGGGATTGGCGCCCCAACAATTAAGGTGTCACCAATTTCATCAACACCAAATAAAAGCTGTGATTATATAGATAACTTTTATCACAATGACTCATGCACAGGGCCGCAGTTTTGTTTTACTGAAATTCATCCCAAACATTGGAGCTCAATGTGCAACACTGACAACAACAACAGCAATAATATAGCACCGAGCAGATGGCCAGAGTGTAGTTGCCTATTCTAATATCAAACAAACATGTTGCTACTGTTTCCCACATGAGCCACTCATTGGGGATTAAATAAAACAAAAAATGACATCATAAGAACATAAATTATGAATATAATGTCTTTAAATTTGACAGTACAGAAGTCTATAATAGCATAACTATACTACTATCACTATAATTTTTAACCTGAAATGAGAATATTTAACTTATGAGTTTGTAACAATGTATCTTCTTGATTGACATGGGATGAGCCAATTACCTTCTTCATCAGTAAAGGTTTTTAATATCCTTTCAATAAGGTCCTACAAAAAAAATTAACACATTAGATCATAACAAATTCAAACACTAGTTTACAAGGCTCTTAAAAAAACATTCTAGCAAACTGGCTAGTAAATTTCCTAAGGAATGTGAACTATCTGAATTTAAGTTTAAATGTTTACTTTATATAAGTCCTGCCCCAAACTTAGTCAATTAACATTACCATGAAATACCACAAAAAGGTAAAAGACTTAATAAAAGATGAAAGTATATATCAAAATAAGCTAAAGAATAGAAGTCATCACAAATATTGTTAATTCTATTTACACAAGCTCATATTGGCAGCCTACACAGTCAAGAAAGATACCAAAAAATTTCACATAAAATAGATGGTTCAAATGGAATAGGAATGTGTATGACAAAGCAAATGATGATAGGTGACAATTACATATAACTCGATAGAGTAGCCTAAACTAATGTAATGACTAATGAGCATTTAAAACACATAAATATATATAAGAAATATAAAATTGATAAGTCCTCTAGAAACTGATAAGGTTAAACAAATTACTAGAATTCATAAGCAATGCACAACTTCCAGTTGGAATCATTGTGATTGGAGCATCAGTGCTCTCGTGCAACAACAGAGCCTTTCACTAGATGAATCCTCTAGCAAAATTATTAAGGAACCTCTACTTGCATTCTCCTTTTCCACTCCATCCAAACTAGCCTTGTATCCTCTGTTAAATCCTGCCTCTCATGTTTTTTCTTATTATTTCATTCCATGATACACATTGCACCAAAATAAATCAATGCATAAAAAGTAAATGGCATTTCAAGTATAACACCTGCTTCTTCCCTTGCTTTGAAAGACATAACTGACTGAGGATATCTTTCAGCTCTTTTATTCTAAAATACGCCAACTTGTCCTGAAATAGAAACCAAAAATATCATTATTAAACTAAAATAGAAAAATGTTAGCAGCAGACTTATAAAACTTTAAGTTTGAGAGAGAGAGCAGTTCTGTGCACTACATTCACCCTTTAACAATAATAATATGAACTAAAACTGCAGTAGGGACCAGTTAACACCAAATGATCCGCCTCAGCATATACAGTGGACAAAAATGCAAGCCTCTTACATATGACCAATGTATCCTCTTGACATTAATACTAGAAAGCCCAATTTATATATAAAGAGAGATGATGATGATGATGATGATGATGCAGTAATCCCAGTATAAAATTCAATCACTGTGAACAATAAGGAAGTACATTATGTGTAAAATAAAATATCCATTTCATCCATGCTGGATGACCATACCATACATAGTTATAGACATATACCTATCCATGAATGGAAGTGCAATGATCCCATAGTATTGAATAAACTCAGTGTCCTAATTCATCCTGGATATAGACATATAGTATGGATGCCGTCTAGACAACATAAGGGACTGGATTAAAGAAGATGATCAGGTAAGCGTACCGTGCAAAGTTGCAGAATAAGATTTTAATAAAAAGAAACTATTTTGCTGTTGCAAACTGATACCAAAAATGTTGATATTCTAGTACATGGCATCCTATAAAATCAAGACTACTTCAGATCGTAATGCATGTGCATGTGGTAATAGTTTGTTGGGAAAGAAAAGCTGCCCAATCCTCATATTTCCAGAGATTCAATTACATTTCTTCATAGTCTGACATATTACAGCTCAATCAAGCCAACCAAAGATGCTAACAAAAGCCATTCATGCAAAACTGCCTGACAATAAAACAATTGCATATCATCCGCAAACAAGAACGTCCATTCACAATAGTATATCAAAAAATTACTCTGAATTCTATTACAAATTAAACATTCAATGTTTCAAGCACAACTCAATCTTGTAGCATTCCTTCAACAACTAAATGCGCGAAACAATAAAAATTAAACATGCACAGCACTGGCACTAACTTGGACAGTTGAAAATAATACAGTGGCACAACAACAATCAAATTGAGTGAGAAGCAAATAGACACCTTGCAACTAGCTACCAAATCCATCTTCGATGCAAAAGTCCCAAATCTCTACAGATTCCTCAGCTGAAACAGCGAATATTCAACAATCATAAGCATCAAACCAATCCGCACGGTCCCCGGGAAGCGATCGATCTAATCACAATAAACAAACGCAACACGAAACTGATCAAAAACAGCATCCATTCGAATTACACAAAACCGCAGAAAAAGAGAATCAGAGTGGCGTTTCAGAAAATCTGCGAAACAAGAATCTGGAACCCTAGAAACCGGAACGAACCTCGCTTCCGCGATTGAATTGAGTGAGAAACAGCAACCGATTGTGATAGAATTAGGGTTTGGGGGTCGCTGGAGCCGGCCTTTCTCTCTATGCTCTGCGTTCTTTATTTTGACCGAAAAAAGAGACCCCAACTCGAACCAATCCTCTCCAATTACAATGTACCGGACCTATAGCTGATTATGCAATCCGGTTTTTTAACCGAAACAAGTCCGGGTTCGGTTTCGGTGCTGCGCACGCTTTTTGGTTTTGCGCACGTGAGAATGTGTGCGTTTTGTGCCAATGCGAAACTGGTACAACAGGAGCTTTTATCATGCCACGTAAGCAGTTACAGTACACAACCTTTGATAGAGTCTGCTAAATTCGATGATGTGTTGTTGATTGAGTGCTTCGGATCCGTACGATCTGAATACCAACTATCTTTTACTTTAGATAAGTAATATTCAAGTTAGGATTCATATTTCAGATCTGATAAGATTTCTTAAAATTTGTTTGGATTTTGTATCTTCGTGTAAAAATATACTTATCGGAGTATATTTGTTTTATTCGATCTATATTTGTGTACGATAAATTTAATTTGATTTGAGAAACCATTTGTATTAGATCGATTTTGAGTCGAATTGATTCTTGGGTATTTGCGGATTCAAATTTAAATTGACAGCTCGATCTAGTTATATGTCTCATATGTTGTACATGAGTATTTGTGTAATTTGATGTGTCAATTAAGTTTTTTTTTTTTTTTTTTTTTTTAACTTTCTCTACATTTATTTTTTGAAGTCCAACACGAAAGTTTTAAGGCTCATTTAGGATACTTAGGGTGTCAGAGGGGTCCGACCCGTTTTACACCAATGTTTGGATGCTGGTGTCCAACTGTTATATTATAACTTTATTTTGCTGGAACAATTAAAGGGAATCTCAATACTCATATGCCCACAACATCTTGTGTTGCCTCCTTTTTTGCTTGGTACCTAGCGAACTCTTGTTGCATCATTGGATGCTCATCTTTAATGCCCTCGATGCCGCCCTCCAAGGCAATGATTTTGCTACCGAACATTAGCCAGTATGGACGTGGCAAGTGTTGGCGTTGAAGAATCTTCGTGGGCGACACTCAAAGATTCAACGAACAATAATGCGGGCTGAGATGTATATGAGTTTGATGACACATCATAATACTCTTGGGCCATCAATCCAAGTCCTAGAACCTCCAGATGCTCCTATGAATATGTCGCACTCAACACACGCGATCTGAAATACATTCCGTTTCAGTTGTGTCATGCGTGTATCTCTCATACACGTGTATATAAAGAAAATTCAAAAGACCAGTTCTCAATCCAAGTTTTTTATAAATTAGAAAAAAAATAGTTGAACCAAAGCTTCCATGGCAACAACATTCCACATTGCTATACTTAATTCACCTACATAACCCAATCAAATATTGGCAAACACAAATAAAAAGTTATACAACAAAGCTTTAAATTTTAAGAGATGGTACTTCGGAGTTCAAAAAACCTAAATAAATAAGGGAATACATAAGTTAGCAACTATCGTCATTCATGTATAGTTATGAGCACACAAGCGAACATTTTCGATCACCCTTTTCCAATTACACGTTCAAAGTTTCAATTGTGACACATCGATTTGCATAAGCACCTACTTAATTTCATGAAGAACTAACTTAAGCGTCATACCAACAACAAAATGATTTTATACTACTAATGCACATCCGAATTTAGTTTGACAACATTTATGCGCATACACTTGTAGCCTATAACTTACAAGGTGTGCAAATGCATCCAAGTGAGTAATGATGCATTTTAATATATATGTCATTTTACTTTTGATATTAACGAAATAAATAGCAACACATTAGATCTCAAGAATGTGAACTATCTGAATTTATGTTCAAATGTTTGATTTTTATACAAGTCCCGCCCCAGAGGTCAATTAACATTGCCATGAAATACCAAGGAACATAAAGCATATAACTAACCTAGTTGGTATATGTATATGTTCTTTTATTCTAGAATATGCCGTATTTTTAAAATTTACTGTGTATTCTATTGAATGTTTCGATTAAAGTGGAATATGACATGAAAAATAAGATAAAATTCATGATCTCTATAACTTTATGATACATCATTATCACTTAGTAGATATAAATGTACCACCGTTGAAATTATTAAATTATACTAGTATATGTAATGGGGTTTTGAGAGGACAACACGGGCCACCGTTATTATATTACTGTCGTCCTATATCTCTGATATAGAATAAAAATAACAACTTCATTTTTTTCAATTTCGTGATTTATTTTGTATATATATATATATTGTTGAATAAATAATTTTATATTATTTGTTCATTCACTTTTATGCATCTTTTATATTATCAAGATAAAATAGAATAATATAAAAAATACATAATATAACCTCCAATAACTATTATTATACACACGAGTTATGTAAATACGATAAAATTTTAAAATAATGAATAGAACTCTTAAATTCGTTTCAACGGAATCACAATGGAGTACTAGAACTTTCGAAGTCCCACAACATGTAAGTTTAAAGAGATAAATGATTAAAAAAAATACACTATTCAAGATCCCAATAAAAAACAGTAGTATAATATATGGTTGTTTAAACAATTTATCATATAATATGTGTTCAATTCTAGAACTTTTTTTTTGGTACACAGGAAAAGAAAAAATTCAAGTACTTTTGTTTAAAAATACAAGTAAATAATAATAATGAGAATTTCATTTAAATTCTTAATATCCGCAATAATAAAATAAATTTAAAGGTTTTTAATGTAAACTCTAGCTACCTCAAAATTATGAGATATTCATGTTAATTTTGTATTGATAAGGACTAAGCATTTTTATCAAACTTTAAGATATGGATGGACGATTATATGTCTCTAATTTTGAACTTTTTTTTTCTTAAAAAAAATTATTGATTTTTTTATATCAATAAAGGAAAAAAGAGAAGAAAATACAAGGGCATTTTGGTAAATAAAAAGGGTTGATGCCTCTCTCGTGATCATATAAATAAGCACTTCCTCTTCATAAACCCTAGCTCCTCCTCACATTTTCTACACTTCGCTCTCTGCTATCGCGGCCCGGTTATCGTCGAATCGTCTCTGCGAAGGTGTGTTATCTGATATAGTTTTTGTTTATGATCACAATGCTTTTCCGATCAATAGATCCGCATGTCTAACGTGTAGGAGTGTTTGATCTTGTTCTGATTTAAGCTTAATCTGATGTGATTTAACGTTGATTTTCATGAATTTCTGTTACTCTCAATCTATATGTTGTAATTTTGGTGTTTAATTGTTGAATATCGCGTATATAATCACATCGTGATTTGAGCTCACTTGTTGCTGTGTTTTCTTCATATTTCCGGAGTTTTGGCCGGTTAAATTTTATTCATCTGCGTTTGTTCTTATCAATCGATCAACTTGAACATGCTGTATATCAGGTCTTTATGGTATACATTATGTGTTTGCAATTAGTTGTATATTTTCTGTGTATTAATTTGATTAGCATTTGTTTGTTTTTATATTCATGCGACTGCATGGTTTTTGATTTGGGGTTGGCATTATAATATTGTTTATTTGTCTTTCTAGAGTGTCAATGGTTGAATATAATTTATGTGTGTGTGTCCTCATTTTGTTTGTTGCTTGATGATTTGAACTCACTTGTTCCTCTGTTTTGCGGAGTTCTGTTAATTTATTTTTTATTGCCTGCCTTTGTTCTTAACTATTGCTCAACTATATGTATAGCCTGTCTGTTTGGTATAATATGTGTTCACAATCATACTTTTGTTATTATCAATTGCTCAGTAAGAGTATTTTGTATGGCTTGTTTGAATGGTATAATCTACGTGTTTGCAATCAGTGGTGTATTCTGTCTATTCTTTTGATTAATATGTTGTCAGGATCTATTGAACTTGAAATCTATATTTTGTTGTAACATTCATATATAGCTCCTGCAAGTGGACTTATTTGTTTTTTGTTTCTTGTTTCAGTTTTTTTCCTAGGATTTCATTATGGGTAAGGAAAAGTTTCACATTAACATTGTGGTCATTGGACATGTCGACTCTGGCAAGTCTACCACCACTGGTCACCTTATCTACAAGCTAGGAGGGATTGACAAACGTGTGATTGAGAGGTTTGAGAAAGAGGCTGCTGAGATGAACAAGAGGTCATTCAAGTATGCCTGGGTTCTGG